>BHFT01034691.1:0-24274 GCA_004320025.1 Laticauda laticaudata | reverse complement strand
AACCTAAGACAAAATCGAGTCTAGAAAACCAAGGAGTATACGAAATCCCTTGCACTGCCTCGCCCACCACATACATAGACAACACTTAACAGAGATTATTAGTGCACACGATTGAAAACACCAAGAACTCCCAATCAAAAAAGAAAAACTGACTCTTCCCCTGGTCCAACACCTCCAAGCCACCGGCAGATGAAATTGTCTTAAAAAATACCAGAACTATCGCCAAAAGCAAACACTTTCAACAACAGAAATGACAGGAAACATAGAGATACGAAAAACGCCACACAGCATGAATAAACGAGATATACCTCCCGCTTTACCAACCTATTTGGAACCTGCCCTTCATTATAAACCCGAGTACCCTAACTGCAGAATAGATACCAAGACCCACACCCCGACTGCCACATCAAGATGCTTACCAACCACATTTCCACGTAGAAAAAAAAAGACTCACATCCACACAGAAGCATGGACACGACCACGGACGCAGAAGCCGTACGCAGCTGTACCACTAACCCGTTCAAACCCCTCTGACCATACAAAAGCGAACTGACACCCACATGAAAGATGTTGGCACGACAGGAACGCAAAGCCAACAATCAGGATCACAGCTCACCAGCCTCAAATCCCCCAGCAACTAAGACTAACCAGGAGACACAACCAAGCCCTCCACCTAAAACCAGACACCAACCCCAGCAATCAAACACAGCCAAACCCACCTACCATGATGAAACAGCCAAAACGCAACCAATGAGAACACCCCCCCACCAATCAGAACACAGCCAAGCCCCCACCCAATCAAGTCACCACACCCCACTTTAGCAAGTTAAAAGGAAGAGCAGCTGCAAGCTCACATCATCTGAGAAGCACAGAGCTGAAGAAACAACGCTGAAGATGTGAATCGGACTCATCGAAACGTGCCTAGATACTCCAATTCTACCAGGAGAAAAAACCCGAATAACACAAAGATCCACAACAATACCCCGCAACTGCCTCTTAGTGTAGCAAACCTGTAGTCTCTTTTTGCCTTGCTAACAGAATGGTTCATTAGGCAAATGATTCCACTCCAATTCCAAGTCACTCCAAGCTTTGGTCCCTCTTTGACTTCCAGTCCCTTGGGAAAGGAAAAGGTTCTGACTTTTCTACAAATGAACTCTGCCTAGTTCCCCACCCTCCCCATATTGCCCTTGCCTTGCCTTGCATTCTACCACTTCAGCTGGCTTTGCACTCTGCTGAACCTACCATCCTGGAAGTCTTGCTTTCTGGACTCCATTCAGACTTGACCACCATGGGGAGTCATGCCACTCCTCACTCTGCTGGCCCTCTAAGACGGACACTTTCATCTGTGGCTCACCTGATGGCCCTGCTGACTTTGCCACCCTATGCTTCCACTCATTCTGATGACCCTGATGTGAACTTGCCTGCCTTGCTTCGCTCTTGCCTTGTTACCCTGCCAGTCTTGTAACCTGTGTTGCACTCATCTTGCAACCCTACTGGGCCTGTGCGCTCCATTCAAACTCTTCCAATCCTGGCATCCTTACCCATCTGCACTTTGCCTTCTTCTGCTGGTTATGTGTCCTGTATTGCTGGTCTTGCTAGCCTACTGTGTGTGCTTACTGATTCTGCATCCTTGCCACTCTTCCAAGCTGATCTTTGACATTGTTTTCCTGTGCCTTGACAAGATGTCCCTGTCCTTATGCAGGGCACTGCTGCCATGCCGTGTGGGGTGCCACTCCACCCCCCAGACGCTTTTCCCCAGCTACTTTCTCCAATGTCAGCCTCGGAGGGAAAGTGACCAATTTCTAGAACATCTGGAGGGGATAACTACCATTTCATTCAAGCACCACTGTAACCTAAAGCAGTTGCTGAACAAATGGTTGTTTTTTTTTAAAGCTATTTGTTACACATGTCATTCCAGATCATTTACAAGATGAAAATGCCACAATATCTAATTTTAAAATGTAATGAAAATTTATAAATCGATTAAAATTAAATTGAATACATATCATTTAATTATGGGGCCATAAGGAGTTGAGGAGAAAAACATATGAGATACCAGCGTGAAATAAAAATGCTTTCCAAAAACGGTAGTTTTTTCAAGCCAATAACAATGAGCAACTTCGACTTATATACCACTTCACAGACTTTTAAGCAGTTTTATGTAGTCAGATATTACCCCTAAACAACCTGGGTCCTCATTTACGACCTCGAAAGATGAAAAGCTGAGTCACATTGAGCCGATTCAGAATAGACCTCCCCACGTTGGGCAGAGTTTGACGCCTGCAATACCGCATTCTTTACTATTGCACCCACCATGGCTCATCATTTTGAATGGATCAAGCTTCACTCTTGGTGAGTATAGACACATCTTGTCCTTGTTTTTTTAGTGAGAAATATGGGAGGTATTTGCCTTTACTTTTTGTAACTTCAAGTCCAGATATTCCTCAATGAGACTAAGTTGGTTTAGAATTGCTTTGTATCTTCTAGTAAAAAAGGGACATGGTTAGCTCACGTGGCTAAGATGCTGAGCTTGTCAATCAGAAAGGTTGGCAATTTGGTGTTCAAAAACTAGCACTGCGAACGGAGTGAGCTCCTGTTACTTGTCCAAGCTTCTGCCAACCTAGCATTTAGTTGAAAGCAGTAAAAATGCAAGTAGAAAAATAGGGACCACTTTGGTGGGAAGGTAATAATATTTGTGCACCTCGGCATTGAGTCATGCTGGCCACATACCAGCTGGGGACATATTCAGACAGTTGCTGGCCTTCGACTTTGTAACAGAGATGAGCACCACCCACTAGAGCTGGAAACGACTAGCACATATGTGTGATGGAACCTTTACCTTAAGTTTTTTATGGCTGAACACGTAGCCAGTTTACAAAGGTGCTCTCTCCAGATTGATTAGGTTTTGAGCTTCTTGGAAGCCCGAAGCAGTTCTGGAATGTTTCAAATGTTCAATCGAAGCAATAGTTGTAGCGTCAGAGTTGAACTGTGGAACCCTATGTTCAAATGCATTTGGAGTGCATTAGATTTCAGGAAGTCTGGTTAGAGCAATCTACAAAGAAGAAGCACAAATTACAAGCAGGTAAGTCGAGTATGAAGTCCAAAAAGTGAGCTATAATTCCAGGCTTTATGGTTTCCCAAAACACTACATAAAGCAAACATTACCACATTTAAAAAATCTTCTTGCCAAGACAAGTGGAATCAATAAGAAGTTAATTTGAAAAATATGCCTGAATCTATTAGTGCTCTAATCTAAAGTAATTTTATAGTCACATTTTCTTTATATTCCAGTTATTACAGATGGCTTCTATTTGTCGAAAGCATTCCTATTCACCATGTAAGTTCTGCGATCTTTCAAATGAAGTGGAAATTAATTATTTTTTAAAAAACGCCTAATACTCATTGAAAGAAATGAATGTTTACAGAGTTAAAATATGTTTTAGATCTCTTGCAAGCATATAAATGGTTCAAAGGGTCATTTATGAAAATAAAGGGGGGAAATCTTCTCCTATATAGATTTTCTGATTTCACTGAAAATCTAAAATAGCTATTCGTTAATATATTTATACTAGAAGGGGAAAGAGTGACCTTTCTTACCTTTGCACCAAGCAATATTTTCATAAGGGTCCCTCCAACAACCTAGAATATGCCAATGGCTCTGTACTTACAGACTAAATCTCTGGACACCAGCTTATATAAGAAGATCCAAGCCCTTGTAGCCAAAAATGTTCTTTTTCATCAAGGGGGGAAAATTGATCAAAATAAGGATGCATTTGAATTACTGACTGAAAAGTGCAGAAAATCCCAGAACGATAAAACGCTTGTAAATACGCATAAGCATGCAAGGATGGCTAGGCTTCACTTTACGAAGTCACACAAGGTTTGAAAGGGAAGATTCCTTTCCAATGCAAAAGCAATGACAAATTCAATTGGGGGAAAAGGAGAAGGCAAGCAAAGCAGAACACAACAACAGTAGTCTCAAATTCAAAACAGGTGTAAAAAGAATGATAATCAAGGAAAACTCAATTATTGCCTGTGCTAGGTCCATTCCAACTTTACTGCTTATCTAACCAACCTTTTACATGTAAATTATTGTTCAAAAAAAAAATATTTGGAGTTCCTAAATATTTTTATTTTTATGGAAATAGTTCCATTAGTTTTACAGTTCTTAAACTATGGCTAGCAAGAGCTCGTGGTGGCACAGTAGTGTAGAATGCAATATTGCAGCTAATTCTGCCACTGCCAGCAGTTCAATTCTCTGCTGAATGGTTCGTTCTTGTTACTTTCCTTTGAATAAATTTTAGCCCGTGGGCATTGAAGTCAGACAACTTCAGAGCCTGGAAGACCCAGTGGCCACAGGGGTTAGAATGCAGTTTACAGGCTAACTCACTGGCTCACTGCCAGGAGTTCGATTCTCACCAGCTCAGATTTTGGGTTGGATAAGAAAATGCTTGACTCTGTAAATCTGTAAAAAAGGCTGAAAACCACCTGGGAAAATGGTATATAATTAGTGCATTGTTATTGATATATATCATAAGGTGGTATTCAGACAGGTTCTGATTAGTTCTGGAGAACCGTAGCAGAAATTTTGAGTAGTTTGGAGAACGTGGCAAATACCACTGTGAACTGGCCCTGGCCCTAGCTCTATTCTCTGCCATCCTGGGTCTCAAGCTGAATCAGCTGGGTCTCCTTTGTGGCTCTGCACAGGAGAATGGAGAACTGGAAAAGCAGGTTAGTGGGTGGGGTAGGAAATGGGCATTCTTGCTTTAATCTCCCCCCAAGAGTGGTGAGGATGGGTCGTCTTTACAGTATCCTTCCCCTGCCTGCCCACAAGCCACGCCGATCAACCAGCCACCACACGAACTGGTAGTAAAGATATTTTAATCCCACCACTCGACAGAGGGATGTTTTAAATACACTACGAAGAATCTAGGATGGAAAAAAAACCGCTTAGGCCATTTCCTATTTGTCCATTGGACACCGGGTATTCTTTTTTTTTAACAAAAAAGACCAATTAAGCTTGCCCCTTACAAAATGTACATAATGATATGTTAAAGATAGTCTCAAACTTACAGGTAGTTTCATTTAGTACCATAAGTTTACGGCACTGAAAAAAAGTGATTATGATCATTTTTCATACTTACAAGCTGTTGCAGCCTCCCCAATGGTCACAGATCAAAATCAGATACTTGGCAGATGACTCATACTTATTGACGGTTACAGTGTCCAGAGGTCATCGTGGGTCCCCTTTGGTAACCTTCTGATGGGAATGTTATGTGGGAAGGCCAGATGTCACTTTCAACAACCATGTGGCTAACTTTATTCAGCTGCAGTAACTTCACTGAACAGCTATGGCAAGAAAGCTTGTAAAATGGGCAAAACCGTGGTGGATTCAGAATATTTGTGCCACTGGTTCAGTGGCGTGGCTAGGTGGGTTGCATTTGTATGTGTGCAACACTTTGCATGTGGCATGCACATCAAATGCTCACTTTGCGCAGCACAGAGGCCATTGGTGCAGGCACCAGAGACATTCTTAACTCGCCTCCTCTGCAATGCCCAATGATACCAACAGTTGCTCAGGCAGCTGCCGCATGGCACCTCTTCTGTGCCATGCAAAGCAGCTGTGCCTCAAATTCAGCAGAAAAAGTGAGTATGGAAGCCTGGTTGGTGGGTGACCCAAACACGGGTGAGATTCTACAGTTCACACCTGTTCACTAGAAGGCCAATTGTTAACATTCTGAGAAGTTCAGAGAACTGGTTGTTAGAAGAAATTACAGGCTAATCCCTGTTAAGGAGGCAGAAGAAACATTCTGGTGTTGCTTACAAACAACTGCCTTTTCTCCGATTAACCCTTATTACATTCTTGAAGCGACTAGACTTGTCTCGGAATTCTCTGGTAATGGTTTTTCCCCTCCTCTTGCTGGTACTTGCTTGTGTGGAGGACCATTCAAAGTTACAGTGGCACTGAAAAAAGTGACTTATTGACCAATTTTTTCACACTTTACGACTGTTGCAGCATCTCCACAGTCACGAGAGGCCAGGCAAGGAGATGCGTGCCTTTAATGAGAGTGATAATTGGAGTTTGGCCACACCCAGCCAACAACATGACTACCAAGCCAGTCACCCAGTCACATTGACCACCAAGCCACCCTACCCCTAAGCCACACCGGCACAGAACCAGGTTGTTTAAAAAATTGAATCCTACCCGCCTGGCCCAACAGCAGAGCGATGGGAGAACCAGATTCGTCTCTGCTACTCATCGCCTGCTACCGGCGTCAATCAGAACGGTGTGAACCAGTTAGAATAACCCACACTGGGCAAACCCCACTTAACAATGTCTGTACTTGACATTCAGAACGTTGAGCTCAATGGGTGGTTTGTTAAGTCCGAGGACTACCTGAATTTAAGATCGAGAGGAAGCTTGCATTCAAGTTTCAAGCCAAGAATCCATTTTAATCAGACCTTTACTGATTGATTTCAATCCAATCTCCAAAAGTGCTATTCAATTATTCTAAAGTAAAAACTCAAACTTGCTTCATGAATGCTTTGTTTCCCCCTTTTAAAAAGAAAAAAGAAAAAGATCCTTGTAATTATTCATGGTTCATCAATGGTAGCAAGCAGTTTGTGTCATGGAAAGCTTAGTGGTTATAAATTAGGCCCGGTTTCATTACACTTACCCGAGGATTTGCTTTGCCAATATGCCCAATTACATGAAAGACTTAAACCAGGTCCTTCTGAACTGCTATGGGGGAGAACACCTACATTTTTTTGCATACTCGTACCTCCAACCACTTCCCTGCAGATTTACGCTTCTATCAAATTGTCAGAGTATTTTGAAAGAGGGTAGCCCGAATTTTTATGGATCCCTATTTTGTGCGTTCCAACTTTTAGCATCAGAAACAGTAAAAGAATACAAAGTGTGGCTACATTTTATTGGCTGCTCGGAAATAAGGCAGTCTGCACTGCAAATGAATAAAATTAATGTTTCCCTACCAAGAAAGACGAAAGTATTCTGTCACACAACCTGTCAGATGTAAGATTGATACCTGCATGCCGATTTAATACAACATGATGAGAAGAAGGTGCTCCTGATGTCCAAGTATGACACAAAGGCGACACAATCACCTAAAGTAAGAAGAGTCCCTTTAAACACTTCCAACTTGTGCCCCCATGTCCAGGTGAAGAAAAGCTGGAGAAAAAAACTCCCCCAATGAATAGCCTTAAGTGGAGAAAATTCAGTGCCGAAACAATAGTACATATCAATTTTAATAAAAAAACCACACAAACCCACCCTGCAGTGATTAATTGACAGGGCAGGAAAAGGAACTCGCAGACTTGAAATTCAAAAAACACACAGCTGGCGAAGATGCCAGGAACCCAGACAAGCCTCAAAATAACAGATAACCTCACAATCTGTCTTCCAACAAGTTGCTGTGTGCAAACTTCCTTTTTTTAAACACTGTGTTTCCCAGCTGCCAGCCTAATCGAAGCGAACAGGGCCTTTCCTCCTCCCCGTAAGCACGCAACTCACATTGTCTCCTTCTCCGTTCTCCCAGCGTGCCCTAGGATGAAGAAGGGGTGGGCCTGGGTCTTCTCCAAATTCCTCTGCCTTGGTCGTACCTCTCCCTTGCTCTGCTCAGCTGGACTGCTGCCCTTCCCAGTTTTCTTCCACAGCCAAACAGAGCCACACCCATTCCCTGTCAGCTGCTCGACTCCTCCTCGTAATCAGATCTGACAGGACGCATGACAGGTACCTGCTGGCCATATATGATTGACTATAATAAGATTAATGTCAAAAGGCTTTATGATTATTTTTAAAATTGAACTTCAGGTATATTTGGAACAAAAACTTCACAGCAATATCTGCAAAAAAGAGCCATTGGTCCAAATCAATGTGGCAGGTAGTCCTCAATCGTACAACACACAATCTGAGCCCAAAATTTTAAGTGATTAATTTGTTAAGCTGGATTTTTGACTCATGTTAATGACTTTTCTTGCCACAGTGTTAATTGAATCACTTCCGTTGGTTTAAGTTAGCAACCTGCGTTGTTAAGTGAGTCAGGCTTCCCCATTAATTTTGCTTGTCAGAAGGTTGTAAAAGGCGATCACATGATCTTGGGACTCAGCAACAGTCATAAATATGAGTCAATTGCCAATCGTTCTGAATTTTTATCACATGACCCGGGGAAGGTCAAAACAGTCGTAAGCTGCGAAAAAATGATCATCAGTCACCTTTATTCAGTACATTGGTAAAACTTTGGAAAGTCACTAAATGAACTGTTAATGTTGAGGACATACCTGTATATAATTTTTTGAAAAGCTATTTTTTTCTGTTCATCAGGTTTTGCTCATATGTCAGGTTAAGGGCCCTGTCACAACTTGCCCAACGGATGCAAAACGGACCACAACGGACGAGCAAAAATGTTCCATCCCGTTGTTATCCGTCTCAGAACGGGCAAAAAAATTTGCATAACCGAGCGGATAACACAGAAGGGGGAGGACGAAGGCGGATGGAAAGCGGATGCGGAAATGGAAGCCGTAGACGACTGGAGCAGATGGGAGCGGATGCATACCAGCAGGGCTTCCGGGGGCCTCAGCAAAGCGGATGCGGAACGGATACACAGATATGCAGACGGATGCAGAGAAGATGAAGCGGATGCAGCACGCGGATGCACAGCGGAAGCCCTAGTGATGCCGAGCGTTAATTGCGCATGTGCGGGGAGGATCGCATTGCGTCAGCTCCGCAGATATAACGGAGCATGCTCGGAAGCAGGTCACCATTCAGAGGAAAGCCTGCTGCCAGACATCGAGATGCCTTGCCTGTCCTGGCCTGCCAGCCTCGCCTCCAGCCATGTTCGCCTGCCAGCTTGGTGGCCTGCTGCCAGCCAGCCTTGGTTCATGCCTGCCTGCAGCTTGGTGCGCCTGCGCACGCCTTGGTGCCTGACCTGCCACCTTCCTGCCAGCTTTTTGGAGCCTGCCAGCCTCCCTGCACAGCAGCAAACCCACAAACCAGCTGAAGCCCACGAACCTAGATCAGGCCAGGGCGGATGTGCTTGCCACCCTTGCAAGGACCAGGCCATCCTAAGACCCATGGCTCAGCTTGCTGGCCGCTTTCTGGAGCATGGTGTGGGGTTGCCTGGCTGGCAGGGAGGCTGCGCAGGCTCCAAAGCGCGCCAGGAAGGCTGGCAGGCAGGCACCAAGGCTGGCAGGCAGGCCACCAAGGCTGGCAGGCAGGCATGAACCAAGGCTGGCTGGCAGGCAGCACCAAGGCTGGCAGGCGACTGGCTGGCAGGGAGGCTGGCAGGCAGGACAGGCAAGGGGCATGCGATGTGATCTGGAGCAGGTCTTTCCTCTGATGGTGACCTTGCTTCCGAGCTGCTTCTTATATCTGCGGGCTGACGCAATGCATCCTCCCGCATGCCCGCAATTAACCGCTCAGGCATCCACTAGGCTTCCGTGTGCAACCGCTGTGCATCCGCTTTCTTCTTCTCTGCATCGTTCTGCACTGCCTGTTATCCGTTCCGCATCCCGTTGCTGAGTGCCCCCGGAGCCCTGCGGATATGCATCCGCTCCCATCTGCTTCCAATCCGCTAGCTTCGATTCCGCATCCGCTTTCCCATCCGCCCTTCGCTCTCCCTTCTGTTTTATCCGCTCCGTTCTGCAAATTTTTTTGGGCCCGTTCTGAGAGCGGCTGGAACATTTTGCTCGTCCGTTGTGTCCGTTTTGCATCCGTTGGGCAGTGTGACAGGGCCTTAACCTGACATATGAGTCAAAACTGATGAACAGAAAAATAGCTTTCAAAAATATATACAGGTAGTCCTCAACATTACAACAGTTCATTTAGTGACTGTTCAAAGTTTTACAATGGTACTGAAAAAGGTGACTGATGATCATTTTTCGCACTTACGACTGTTTGCACCTTCCCCGGGGTCATGTGATCAAAATTCAGACGATTGGCAATTGACTCATATTTATGACTGTTGCTGAGTCCCAAGATCATGTGATCGCCTTTTACAACCTTCTGACAAGCAAAATTAATGGGGAAGCCTGACTCACTTAACAACCAGGTTGCTAACTTAACAACGGAAGTGATTCACTTAACAACTGTGGCAAGAAAAGTCATAAAATGAGTCAAAATCCACTTAACAAAATTATCACTTAAATTTTGGGCTCAATTGTGGTTGTACATTGAGGACTACCTGCACATGATTTGGACCAATGGCTGTTTTGCAGATATTGCTGTGAAGTTTTTGTTCCAAATATACCTGAAGTTCAATTTTAAAAATAATCATAAGCATTTTGAATTAATCTTATTATAGTTCAATCATATATGGCCAGGCAGTACCTGTCATGCGCCTGTCAGAATCTGATTACGAGGAGGAGGTCGAGCAGCTGACAGGGAATGGGAGTGTGGCTCTGTTGGCTGTGGAAGAAACTGGGGAAGGGCACAGTCCAGCTGAGCAGAGCAAGGGAGAGGTAGAGCAAGGCAGAGGGAATTTGGAGGAAGACCCAGGCCCACCCCTTCTTCATCCTAGGGCACGCTGGGAGGAACGGAGAAGGAGCAATGTCTCAACGCACCGAATGCCCCCTCCTTTCCGGGACTAAGGGAAGTAATCGACGTCGACCCTTGTGTCACAAATTTTAAGGAGTTTGCACACAGCAACTTGTTGGAAGCAGATTGTGAGTTATCTGTTATTGTTGAGGCTTGTCTGGGTTCCTGGCATCTTCCCAGCTGTGTGTTTTTTTGAACTTTCAAGTCTGCAGTTCCTTTTCCTGCCCTGTCAAGTTAATCACTGCAGCGTGGTTTGTGTGGTTTTTTTATTTAAAATTTGTATGTACTTTGTTTTCGGACTGAATTTTCTCCACTTAAAGACTATTCTTGGGGGAGTTTTTTCTCCAGCTTTTCTTCAACCTGGACATTGGGGGCAAAGTTGGAAGTGTTAAAGGGACTCTTCTTACTTAGGTGATTGTGTCGCCTTTGTGTCATACCTTGGGACATCAGAGCACCTTCTTCTCAATCATGTGTATAAATCGGAGCAGGTATCAATCTTACATCTGACAGTGTGTGACAGAATACTTCTCTTTCTTGGTAGGGAACATTAATTTTATCATTTGCAAGTGCAGACTGATATTTCGAGCAGCCAATAAAATGTACCACCACTTTGTATTCTTTTACTGTTTCTGATGCTAAAGTGGCAACGCACAAAATTAGGATCATAAAAATTGGCTACCCTCTTTCAAATATCCTGCAATTTGATAGAAGCGTAAATCTGCAGGGAAGTGGTTGGAGGTAAGAGTATGCAAAAAAATGTAGGGTGTTCTCCCCCATAGCAGTTCCAGAAGACCTGGTTTAAGTCTTCATGTAATTGGCATATTGGCAAAGCAATTCCTGTAAGGTAATGAAACCGGGGCTAATTTAAACCACTAAGCATTTCCTGACACAAACTGCTTCTCCATTATGAACAGAATTAATTACAAAGGTATTCTTTTTCTTTTTTCTTTTTAAAGGGGAAACAAAGCATTCATGAAGCAAGTTTGATTTACTTAGAATAATTGATAGCATTTTGGAGATTGGATTTGAAATCATCAGTAAGGTCTGTAAAATGGATCTGGCTTGAAACTTGAATGGCAAGCTTCCTCTCGATCTTAAATTCAGGTAGTCCTCGACTTAACAACCACAATTGAGCTCAACGTTTCTGATGTCAAGTAAGACATTTGTTAAGTGGGGTTTGCCCAGTGGTGGTATTCTACTGGTTCAACCCGGTTCTGATGAGCCGGTAGCAGCGATGAGTAGCAGAGACCGAACTGGTTCTCCCATCGCTCTGCTGTTGGGCCAGGGGTAGGATTCAATTTTTTAAACAACTGGTTCTGTGGGTGTGGCTTAGGTGGTAGGTGTGGCTTGGTGGTCATGTGACTGGGTGGACATGGCTTGGTAGTCATGTTGTTGGCTGGGTGTGGCCAACTCAATATCACTCTCATTAAGGCACGCATCTCCTTGCCTGGCCTCTCGTGACTGTGGAGATGCTGCAACAGTCGTAAGTGTGAAAAATGGTCATAAGTCACTTTTTTCAGTGCCACTGTAACTTTGAATGGTCACTCCACACAAGCAAAGTACCAGCAAAGGAGGGGAAAAAATTCCAGAGANAACACCAGAATGTTTCCTTCCTGCCTTCCTTACAGGATTAGGCCTGTAATTTCTTCTAACAACCAGTTCTCTGAACTTCTCAGAATGTTAACAATTGGCTCTAGTGAACAGGTGTGAACTGGTAGAATCTCACCCGTGTTGGGTCACCCACCAACCCAGGCTTCCATACTCACTTTTATCTGCTGAATTTGAAGCACAGCTGCTTTGCATGGCACAGAAGAGTGCCATGCGGCAGCTGCTGAAGCAACTGGGATCATGCTGGCTTGCAGGAGGCGAGTTAGAATGTCTCTGTGCCTGCACAAATGCCTCTGTGCCTGCGCAAAGTGAGCATTTGATGTGCATGCACATGCAAAGTGTGTGCACACATACAAAGTGCACCCACCTAGCCACGCCCACTGAACCAGTGGCAAAAATATTTGAATCCACCACTGGTTTTGCCCCATTTTACAAGCTTTCTTGCCATAGCTGTTCAGTGAATTACTGCAGCTGATAAGTTAGCCACATGGTTGTGAAGTGAATCTGGCTTCCCACATAGACATTGCCCATCAGAAGGTTACCAAAGGGGACCACATGACCTCTGGACACTGTAACCGTCATAAGTATGAGTCATCTGCCAAGTATCTGAATGTTTGATCATGTGACCATGGGGAGGCTGCAAGGCTTGTAAGTATGAAAAATGATCATAAATCACTTTTTTTCAGTGCCGTTAGAACTATGGTAACTAAATGAACTACTGTAAGTTGAGGACTATCTGTAACATATCATCTATGTACATTTTTAAGGGCAACTTAATGGTCTTTTTTTTAAAAAAAAAGAATACCCGTGTCCAATGGGACAATAGGAAAATGGCCTAAGCTTTTTTTTCCATCCTAGATTTTCTGTATGTATTTAAACATCCCTCTGATCAGTGGTGGGATTAAAAATATTTTACTACCAGTTCTGTGGGTGTGGCTTGATCGGCGTGGCTTGGCAGGCATGGCAGGGGAAGGATACTGTAAAATCCCCATTCCCTCACCACTCTTGGGGGGAGATTAAAGCAAAATCCCCATTTCCTCCCCACCCCACTAACCTGCTTTCCAGTTCCATTCTCCTGTGCAGAGCAACAAAGGAGACCCAGCTGATCAGCTGAGACCCAGGAGGCAGAGAATAGATAGGGCCAGGGCCAGTCACAGGTGGTATTTGCCAGTTCTCCAAACTACTCAAAATTTCTGCTACCGGTTCTCCAGAACTAATCAGAACCTGCTGAATACCACCTATGATATATCAATAACAATAGCACTTAAACTTATATACCATTTCACAGTGGTTTACAGCCCTCTTTTTACAGATTTACAGAGTCAGCCTATTGCCCCCAACAATCTGAGCTGGTGAGAATCGAACTCCTGGCAGTGAGCAGTGAGTTAGCCTGTAATACTGCATTCTAACCACTGTGCCACCATGGGTCTTCAGGCTCTGAAGTTGTCTTGACTTCAATGCCACGGGTAAAATATTATTCAAAGGAAAGTAACAAGAAGGAAACCATCAGCCAGAGAATTGAACTGCTGGCAGTTGGCAGAATTAGCCTGCAATATTGCATTCTAACTACTGTGCCACCACGGCTCTTGCTATGCCATAGTTTAGAACTGTAAACTATGGAACTATTTCCATAAAAATAAAAATATTTAGGAACTCCAAATATTTTTTTTTGACAATAATTTACATGTAAAAGGTTGGTTAGATAAGCAGTAAAGTTGGAATGGACCTAGCACATGCAAAATGAGTTTTCTTATTATCATTCTTTTTACACCTGTTTTGGAATTTGAGACTATGTTGTTGTGTTCCTTGCTTGCTTGCCTTTCCTTTTCCCCCATTGAATTTGGTCATTTGCTTTGCATTGAAAGGAATCTTCCCTTTCAAACCTTGTGTGACTTCGTAAAGTGAACCTAGCCATCCTTGCATGCTTATCGTATTTCACAAGGTTTTATCGTTCTGGGGATTTTCTGCACTTTCAGTCAGTAAATTCAAAGCATCCTTATTTTGATCAATTTTCCCCCCTTGATGAAAAAGAACTTTTGGCTACAGGGCTTGGATCTTCTTATATAAGCTGGTGTCCAGAGAATTAGTCTGTAGTAGTAGCCCATTGGCATTATTCTGGTGTTGGAGGGGACCCTTATGAAAATATTGCTTGTGCAAATAAGAAAGGTCACTCTTTCCCCTTCTAGGTATAAATATATTAACAATAGCTATTTTAGATTTTCAGTGAAATCAGAAAATTCTATATAGGAAGAAGATTTTCCCCCCTTTATTTTCATAAATGACCCTTTGAACTCATTATATGCTTGCTAAGAGATCTAAAACATATTTTAACTCTGTAACATTCATTTCTTTCAATGAGTACTTAGGGTTTTTAAAAAAATAATAATTCAACTTTCATTTGAAAGATCGGCAACTTTACATGGTGATAGGGAATGCTTTCGACAAATGAAGCCATCTGTATACTGGAATAGTAAAGAAAATGTGATATAAAAATATACCTTTAGATTAGAGCACTAATAGATTCAGGCATATTTTTTCAAATTAACTTCTTATTGATTCACTTGTCTATGGCAAGAAGATTTTTAATGTGGTAATGTTTGCTTTATGTTAGGTTTTGTGAAACCCATAAAGCTGAATTATAGCTCATTTTTGGACTTCATACTGACTTACCCTGCTTGTATTTGTTCTTCTTGTAGATTGCTCTTAACCAGACTTCCTGAATCTAATGCACTCCAAATGCATTTGAACATAGGGTTCCACAGTTCAACTCTGAGCTACAAATATTGCTTCTATTGACATTTGAACAATCCAGAACTGCTTCGGGCTTCCAAGAGCTGCAAAACCTATCAATCTGGAGAGAGCCACCTTGTAAATGGCTACCGTGTAGCCATAAAAACTTAAGGTAAAGGTTCCACTCACACATATGTGCTAGTCGTTTCCAGCTCTAGTGGGTGGTGCTCATCTCTGTTACAAAGTCGAAGAGCCAGCACTGTCTGAATATGTCCCCGTGGTCATGTGGCCAGCATGACTCAATGCCGAAGGTGCACAGAATATTATTACCTTCCCACCAAAGTGGTCCCTATTTTTCTACTTGCATTTTTACATGCTTTCAAACTGCTAGGTTGGCAGAAGCTGGGACAAGTAACAGGAGCTCACTCCGTTACGCAGTGCTAGTTTTTGAACCACCAAATTGCCAACCTTTCTGATTGACAAGCTCAGCATCTTAGCCACTGAGCTACCATGTCCCTTTTTTACTAGAAGATAAAAGCAATTCTAAACCAACTTTAGTCTCATTGAGGAATATTCTGGACTTGGAAGTTACAAAAAGTAAAAGGCAAACTACCTCCATATTCTCACTAAGAAAACAAGACAGATGTGTCTATAGCTCACCAAGAGTGAAGCTTGATCCATTCAAAATGGATGAGCCATGGTGGTGCAATAGTAAGAATGCGGTATTGCAGGCTAACTCTGCCCACTGTGGGGAGTTCTATTCTGATCGGCTCAATGTTGACTCAGCTTTTCATCCTTTCGAGGTCAGTAAAATGAGGACCCAGATTGTTAGGGGTAATATGCTGACTACATAAACTGCTTATAGAAAGTACTGTGAAGTGGTATATAAGTCGAAGTGCTATTGTTATTGGCTTGAACAAAACTACCGTTTTTGGAAAGCATTTTATTTCACGCTGGGTATCTTATGTTTTCTCCTCAACTCCTTATGGCCCCCATAATTCAAATGATATGTATTCCAATTTAATTTTAATCGATTTATAAATTTCATTACATTTTAAATTAGATATTGTGCATTTTCATCTTGTAAATGATCTGGAATGACATGTGGTATACAAATAGCTTTAAAAAAAACAACCATTTGTTCAGCAACTGCTTTAGGTTACAGTGGTGCTGAATGAATGGTAGTTATCCCCTCCAGATGTTCCTAGAAATGGTTCATCTTCCTCCGAGCTGACATCTGGAGAAGTAGCTGGGAAAGCGTCTTGGGGGGTGGAGTGGCATCACACGGCATGGCCAGCAGTTGCCCTGCATAAGGACAGGGACATCTTGTCAAGCAACAGGAAAACAATGTCAAAGATCAGCTGGAAGAGTGGCAAGGATGCAGAATCAGTAAGCACACACAGTAGGCTAGCAAGACCAGCAAATACAGGACACATAACCAGCAGAAGAAGCAAAGTGCAGATGGGAAGGATGCCAGGATTGGAAGAGTGAATGGAGCACAGGCCCAGTAGGGTGCAAGATGAGTGCAACACAGGGTTACAAGACTGGCAGGGTAACAAGGCAAGCGAAGCACAAGGCAGCAAGTTCAACAGGGTCATCAGAATGAGTGGAGCATAGGGTGGCAAAGTCAGCAGGGCCATCAGGGTGAGCACAGATGAAAGTGTCCAGGCTTAGAGGGCCAGCAGAGTGAGGAGTGGCATGACTCCCATGGTGTCAAGGTGAATGGAGTCCAGGACAGCAAGACTTCCAGGATGGTAGGTTCAGCAGAGTTGCAAAGCCAGCTGAAGTGGTAGAATGCAAGGCAAGGCAAGGGGCAAATATGGTGAGGGTGGGGGAGATAGGCAGAGTTCATTTGTAGAAAAGTCAGACCTTTCCTTCCCAAGGGACTTGGAAGTAAGAGGGACCAAGCTTGGAGTGACTTGGATTGGAGTGGATCTTTGCCTAATGACCATTCTGTTAGCAATGGCAAAAGAGACTACAGGGTTTGCTATCACTAAGTGAGGCAGTTGCGGGTATTTGTATGTGGATCTTTGGTTATTCGGGTTTTCTCCTGCGTAGAATTGGAAGTATCTAGGCAACGTTTCGATGACGTTTTTCCCCGATGAAGTCTCATTCATCATTTCAGGCTGTTTCTTCAGCTCTGTGCTTCTCAGAGTAATGGTTACACTTTGCAGCTGCTTCTCTTTTAACTGCTAGTGGGGTGTGTGACTTGATTGGGTGGGGGCTTGGCTGTGTTCTGATTGGTGGGGGGGTGTTCTCATTGGTTGGGCGTTTGGCTGTGTTCTCATTGGTAGGTGGGTTTGGCTGTGTTCTGATTGGCTGGGGGTGTGGTTCTGTTTAGGTGGGGGCTTGGTTGTGCTCTGGTTAGTCTTAGTTGCTGGGGATTTGAGCTGGTGAGCTTGTGATCCTGTTGTTGGCTTTGGCGTTCCTGGTCGGTGCCACATCTTCATGGTGGGTGTCAGTTCGCTCTTTGTAATGGGTCAGAGGGGTTTGAAACGGGTAGTGGTACAGCTGCGATACGGTTCTGGTCCGTGGTCGTGTCTCATCTTCTGTGTGGATGTGAGTCTTTTTTTCTACGTGGAAATGTGGTGGTAGCATCTTGTGGTGGCAGTCGTGGGTGTGGGTCTGGTATCATTCTTCATGTTAGGTACTCGTTTATTAATGAGGGCAGGTTCCAAATGGTTGGTAAGCGGAGGTATCATCTCGTTTATTCATGCTGTGTGGGCGTTTTTCTATCTCTATGGTTTCCCTGATCATTCTGTTGTTGAAGTGTTTGCTTTTGGCGATAGTTCTGGTATTTTTAAAGACAATTTCCATGTCCGGGTGGCTTTGAGGTGTTGGACCAGGGAAGAGGTCAGTTCTTCTTTTTTTGATTGAGTTCTTGTGGTTCTTCAATGTGTGCACTAATTCTTCTGTAGTTTGTCCTATGTATGTGGTGGGGCAGGCAGTGCAAGGGATTTCGTATACTCCTTGGTTTTCTAACTCGATTTTGTTCTTTAGGGTTTCTTAGGATGGTGGATATTTTTCTGTTTGTGGCAGAATGCTGTTTTAATGTTGTGTTTTTGGAGGAATCTTGGCTGATTTTGTCTGTAGTTCCTTTATATATGGGAGGGGGCTTTGCCATTCTCTTGTTCTCTGTCTTGGCTTTTCGTTGGGGTTTCTTTTTGGATTAGGTTGGGTAATTCTCTTCTTGGGAATCCATTGGCTGTAATAACATTGGTGAGAGTGTGTAGTTCGTTTTTAAGCTGTTGTTGTATCACACTCTCACCAATTTACTTCCAGCCAAATGGATTCCCAAAAAAGATTACCCACCTAATCCAAAAAGAAACCCAACAACCAAAAGCAAGACAGAAGAACAAGAAATGGCAAAAGCCCTCCTCCCATATATAAAAGGCACTACAGACAAAATCAGAAAGATCCTCCAAAACAACAACATTAAAACAGCATTCTGCACAAACAGAAAAATATCCACCATCCTAAGAAACCTAAAGACAAATCAGAGTTAGAAACCAAGGAGTATACGAAATCCTTGCACTGCCTGCCCCACCACATACATAGGAGAAAACTAACAGAAGAATTAGTGCACGCATTGAAGAACACAAGAACTCAATCAAAAGAAGAACTGACCTCTTCCCTGGTCGCAACACCTCAAGCCACAGGACATGAATTGACTTTAAAAATACCAGAACCATCGTCCAAAACCGAACACTTCAACAATCAGAATAATCAGAGAAGCCATAGAGATTAGAAAAATGCCCACACAGCATGAACTAAACGAGATGATACCTCCGCGCCTACCAACCATTTGGAAGACCTGCCTCATTAATAAACGATACCTAACATGAAGAATGACACGCAGACCCACACCCACGACTGCCACAGCAAGATGCTACCACCACATTTCCACGTAGAAAAAGACTCACACCAACACAGAAGAGGAGACACGACCACGAACCAGAAGCCATAACTGCAGCTGCACACTACCCATTTCAAACCCCTCTGACCCATACAAGAAGCAAACTGACACCCACCATGAAGATGTGGCACGACCACGAACACGAAGCCAAACAACAAGATCACAGCTCACCAGCTCAAATCCCCAGCAACTAAGACTAACCTAGCACAGCCAGGCCCCCACCTAAGCAGAACAACCCCAGCCAATCAGAACACAGCCAACCCCCCTACCAATCAAGAACACAGCCAAAACCCCTACAATCAGAATACAGCAAACCCTCCCACCCAATCACGTCAACACCCCACTAGCGTAGTCAATAAAAAAAGGAAGAAGCAGGCTGCAATGCTTCACATTACTCTGAGAAGCACAGAGCTGAAGAAAGAAGCCCTGAAGCTGATGAATGAGACTTCATCGAAAACGTTGCCTAGATACTTCGCAATTTACTAGCAGGCGGGAGAACCCGAATAACCAACAAGATCTAATATCTATATCTATATCTATATCTATATCTATATCTATATCTATATCTATATCTATATCTATATCTATATCTATATGGATCTTTGGTTTTTTATATATATATATATATAATATTAGGGCAAAGAAGCGATGTCAAGTTGGCCATACTCACTCAGTCACATGACCAGCCATGCCCACCCAGCCAGTCACTTCGGCAGAGAGCCTCTTGCTAAAATATTTTTAGGGCCACCCCTGCCTGCATGCATGCATCCAGCCTGCAAGCCACCAGTTTGACACCCCTGCAGTCTCGTCCCAGTTACTATTGTAACTTGAGGATTAGCTGGTGAGGCATTGCCATGGTCAGGCAGGGAGTATTTCTGCTGGGAAGGGGATGGTATGTGCAACTTACTGGAGCAACTAGTGATCTTTCCTGTTGTTTTCCCCCATTGGGTTTGCTTTGGAAAGCCAGCAGGGAAGATCACAAATATTGATTACATGATTGTTGTATGCTGCAACCATCATAAGTGAAAGCCACTTGCCAGATTATGAACATGTGATAATTGAATTCTGAAAAGTCTGATGGCTGGTTATAAGTAGCACTCATTCAGCCCCATCATAACTTTGAACAATTGCTGAATGAGCCATTAAGCAAGAACAATTATAATTTATCTATTTCACAGAGTTGTTCTGCAGATGAAATGGATCAGTTTGTCTACAAATGAGATTTCAAATTTCATGAAGAAAAAATTGCTTACAAACTTGATAAAGTAACATAAACCAGATCAATGGATGAGCTCAAAGTCTAATTAAGACAGGAATCAATTCACTGTGTCTGCTAGTTACCAGAAACATATCCTTCTGAAAACATTTTAAAAGATAAAAAAAGAATACTACAGAATTTAACATAACACACTAATGAGAAGAAAAGATAATTGTAGGAAGTAAACAAAAAAAAAGACTTTTCATGTAATTAGTTTCCTACTGAACTTGCAGGGTTATTATGGGTAGGCAGTGAGTTTGCATTGTCTTGCTGGTAGACTCTCTGTTACATTAAGTGATATTATCTTTGTATTTTATATTGAAAAATACTTTCTAATGATTGGTTCTCAGTGTTCTCTCCTTCTGCTCTCCATTTCCCTTTATATTGAAAAAAATTAATACTGCCAAAGCACCATTTCCTCTTTTACTCTCAGCAGAATCTTTTGAAAGAAATTGCATTCTGTCTTTCAACACAAGGATTTCAAAGGGCAGAGAATGTAAGATGTTATTTCAGCGTGCTTCAAGCCTGGAATTGGAAGGATTATTAAATTGAGAGAAGCTTTATAAGGATTGAATGTTTTTTTTGTTGTTGTTTTTAGTATCCACTATCTGCCTTGTTTCCACCATCTTACATGTGGTAAACAACACTGGTTTACAAAATCACAATATAGCACGTCAATGCAAGGATGTCTGTTATCATTCAATAGCTATTACTGGACTGCATATAAATACTAAATCAATTAACATTGTCTGTACTTTTTTCATTTATTTCACTGTGGTTCCCATTTTCAGCTACATGCATATATCTGTAAACTTAGAATAATACTTCATTATGAAATAACCAATGAAATAACTCTAGCCAGTTAACATTAATGTTTCTGACATGATAATCTTTAGAATTGTTGGAATACAATTCACATTATCTCTCAGACAGCAGAAAGCATCAAGTTGGTAAAGTCTGGCATGTCATATTAAATTTATTAAAGATTCATCAAGACCCATGCTGATTTGTTGCAACCAGCAAATATGGCTCTGCAAACCTTTATATTCATAAAATGTCATAATATATGGAGCCCTTCTAGCAACTATCATCATCCAAGAATCTTTAAGAAATAAAATCACATTGCTTTTATTCTTTGTCATGTAAATTGTCACCAGCCAGGCTTTTAAATTGCAAATCCTCTCCATTTCTCTTTTAAAACTCAACTACCACTATTTGTACCTCATTTTAATTAGCATGGGGTACTTTTGTTTCTGATTGGAAAAAGTCAAATCATGGCAGGCTTTATCTGATACCCAACTAAGTGAAACGCCTGCACTTACTTCCAGTGAAATTGATGACAGAATCCTTTCACATCTGTAGTAAAGGAGGTGAAACCACAGTGATTCTTAGTATGAGGAGAGGGGAGAAAAAAATACATCAGTTGTTTGTGCCTGTGGACTCATTAGCATGTGTACTGCTGGGAAGTGGGAAGGAACAGCAAAACTTTGAGGACAGAAGACTTGATTTACAGCTGATTCAATTCTGCCAGTTCTTATTTTACAAATTGAAGTATCTACAGACACAGTCTAGGTAAATGAAGTCTCAACAGTCTCCTTCTAGCTAGACAGTCTGTTCAGTGCTCTCCACAGTCAGTAAATAACCATACAAGCATCTCTGCTAGGAAGCAGTTAAAATACCCTGTCATCCTTTCCCGCAGGCAGTTGCCCTGCCATTGTATTCTTTGGTTTGTTAAGCATCCTAATTTTCATTTTAAGATCTTTCGTGTAGCATCTGCTGCTGGGCAGAAATTACTTTGTAATAAAGGTCTTATGATAGAAACGATGTGGGCAGCAAGGGAGAAGAAGTGGGTTCCGTTCTCAATTTCTGGACTTCCTTTCTGCAAAAAAGGAACAGGCAGCTGTCTCGGCCATTCGCGTGGTGCATGGCCAATTCTCCCCAGTGGCTGTTCATATTGTCAAGGATATAATTTAAGTCTTTTACAGGGGGCTTTTTAGAGATTCTTTCTGGGTTTGTCTACTACACTATGCTAGCATTTTTGAGTGAGAGCTCTTCCAAACTGAGCTAGTCTTCAGACTGTTAGACATACAAGGCAATGCAAGTTCAAGAGACTGGTTTTTTTTTTTTTATTTGCCACTGAGAATTGTAACATTTTCCCAGTAATGCCTATATTTTTGTGTTGCTTGTGTGAAAATAGTTTATTTTAGATCCTTATGCCATTTCAATTTTGACTGAACATTTTGTTATTTCAAATGAACATTTATCAGTCTCATAACCAATAACTGGCATTGGTAGAAAAAGCTTCCACCATTTGTTTTAGAGATTTCCCTATCTGGGTAAACAGATCATAAAAGACATGTTTTTAATATAGAATTGGCTTGGTTGATTTGTCTGCTATTCTTATTGTCTCAAAGGTATGAGATATTTGAAATATTTCAGAAGACTTCTTCCATTGCTATACATTTCTGAGCCTTTTCTTCTGCTATCTATCTGCCTTCCTGTCTATCAATCAATCATCTAATCTTATCTTTCAAATTACCCAGAATCATTGAGAATCAGGTAGCTTTGAAACTGATTTTTTAAAAAACCCACTGAAAATAATGAATGAGAAGAGGCTCAAATTTATATCTGGTTAATCTGCCAAGATCAGGGATCTCCAAACTTGGCAACTTTGAGACTTGTGGACTTCAATTCCCAGAATTCCCCAGCCAGCAGCAAAGTTGTCAAGTTTGGAGACCTCTGCAGTGGATAAACTAGCACTGGCTTCCAAAGGCTCTTTGGCATCATGCTTCCTGATAGGTTCTTTGGTTAGGTAGACTTGATGCCTCCAACTGCAATTGTCAAAGCCACTAATAGCAATGGGTCTTACTCTGTTCAATCCTGGCACCTGTCTGGACTGTGAGAGAAAGAAAACCAAAGTCATCTTCGGCCAAACTGAATTACTCTTTGCTCGCCTGTTTCTGGTCCTGGTTCCTGTTGCTCATAAATAAGTGTCTCCGTTCTTTTATGGTGGGCAGTTCCTTCAAGGTTTAAAAGCTCATTCCAAATCACAGATTCATAATTCAGAAGTCTGTCTCCTAACTATGAATCTTCTTTATGAAATACGATATCGAGTGATTAACTAACAATGCAATAAAGGCTAGTATATTAAAATCCATAGGAATACATTAAAGCTAAATGCCTTTTGCATCTTTGACTCACAGGAACCAATCTCTTTCTTCCCTGCTTTCTCTCACAAAAGGCGTATGAAACAAAAATTAAAAAAACATGCAAGTTACCCGTTCTTGTATTTTGTTTGCATTAAAGCCAATAACAATGTTAGCTAAGTAAAATAACCCAAAGACACAGCTGTTTTATTCCACATCCTTGCTGATTTGTGCAATATTATGGAACACCAACAGTTGGTCTGTGCTCCTAAAGGACACTGAAATAAATGTTTTTAATTTCTACTGGCAGTGTTTCAGTGCATTTCTGACCTTCTGAAAAGAAGCCTTTCTGGGAGAGAAAGGATGAACAGAATCTTTACATTGCCCATTGATGATACATTTTGGCAAAGGGGTTTCTCCCTCTAATTATAGTGTTCTGCTGAAGGAAATTAATACAGAGTGATATTCAGACATACCAGAATATGAATATAAGATCAAGGTTCACAAAGTTTGATTTGTATCTATGCCAGGAAATAAGGAGATGGCATACAGAAGAGTAGATAAATTCTGGCCACAGTATTCTTGCATTAACATGCCAAAATTGGTTGATAGGTTATACTAAAATTAACTGGTAAGGATGATAGAGCAAGAGAGAGCTAATTGACTCTGTGCATTCTGCTTCTTTCAGCAGCTTGAATCCTTGGACTCCACGCATGAAATTTTCTTCAGACCACAAAACAATTTCCTTTTCTCCAAGAAAAGGTCAGGGAATTTTCCATAACTTGATTATTGTTCTGTATGGAACTTGGTAGGTTCCAAGTCCCTCGTTCTGACTGGCCGAAAAGGCCATTTACAGATTGGTTGATTAAGAACCAATCCGGGAAGCCGCCAAATGGCGGGAACAGTTAAATGAGTGTCATTTAAGGCCGCAGGCAAGCTGCTATAAAAAGGGCTGCCGTGGCTTGGGCTATGTTCCATATCTTTTGTCTTGTGAGTTTAAATAAAATAGTTGTTGTTTGGAACCCGGTCTCACACGCTTCTTTCCGGACGGAACACTGGCAACA
>BHFT01034690.1:0-57810 GCA_004320025.1 Laticauda laticaudata | reverse complement strand
TGTATGGTTAGGTCAGGGCGAGAACAGAGGTTCTTATGGTTGGTGTTGCTTTTGGAAAGTGAATTTATAGTATAAATGAATTGCATTGAGATTTTGAATCAATTATGTCAGCTATGTTGTATCTTTTGGGGAACAGGCTATCTCGGAAAGATGTTACAGAACTAGATATTTATTTTAAATTTTTAAAAACCTCACCTTTATTATTTTAACTCAATGGTGAATATGCCTAATACTCCTTCTATCTCTTTTCCCCCAAATAACCATCTGAGTCAACTTGAGAGATAGTGACTGGCCAAAGCTACCCACCCTGATTTTTCAACAAATATATCTAGATATGCAACAAGCTCCACTTGAGAACAATATGAGTGAAACACTAAATAAAAATTTCCCATTAGATGTAAAGAGAAAAATTGTGGGAAGCTTTAAAAATTATGAAGGAGAAAAAATGGCAGTCTTAGGGAGCAATTGAAAAAAATTTTTTGGTGGGGCTGGATTTACTATAGACTGCTTAAAAGTATTGAAGAACTTTGTAGTAAGGGTCAAAATGTGTTAAAATGGGGCATGCTGTCATTTTGGGTGTTTCTGTTTGTATGTACTAATGACTGGAATAATGTCATATGTTGATTAGCTTTATGCAGTGTTTAAACCATTAACTTTATAGCCATTTTATGTATCCTAAATTTTTAACATTGAAACACTTTGTATCTAATATGTGGATTTATTTTTTAAAGGAAAATATCTTTTTGTTATGTTAAATTCTAGTTATTTATTTATATTAGGATGCTGGGAATACTTCATTTTGTTAATAGTTTAGAATTAAGATATGGAATATTTATTTGAATGGATATAGTGCTATTTTGGGCTGGTTCTCTGGAAATGTTAGTATTTGGAATGGGAGAAATATTGGAGTTCGTCTTAAAAAATAAATGGCCTCTTTTTATAATATTAAACTTTAGGCTTTGTTTATTGACACAAGAAATTGAGATCTTTTTATGCCTTTTAAATTGGATTTTGCTCACAGCTAGGAGATGAGATATGGAAAGTTAACTTTTATATATATGTTAATATTTTAGAGCTCTGAACTTTTTTATGATAATTGAATAAAGAGATGTTACTTATTTGATTTGTTTGGAGTGTTATGGGATGTTTGATACTTGTTAATTAAGAGAAGGTGAAGAGATTATAAAACTTTATATTTATCATAATGATAGTGGGAAGTTTTTTTCCAAAAGGGAATCTTTTTAGTTTTTTGTTTTGCACTTTTATTTCTTCCTTTCCTTTAAGTTCTTATTGTTCTTTTTTTAAAAAAATGATAAAATTATGGAAAAAGGCAGAACAATGACCAGGAAAAACAAGATTATGTCACCAAAGAAACAAGGATAAACATACCAAACATTCATTTTTTCTTCTTCCTGACAAATCTATTAATGAGAAAGAAGGACAGCAAGAGAAAGAGGAGTATGCTCACTAGGAATAATTACTTGCTTTATTTTTCTCTCAAATTCTGGTTAATATATTTTGTGGCTTACCAAGACTGTGTTTCTTCTCTCATATATATCCTATTTGTAATAAGAATAAGATATTCATTGGAATATTTATACAAAGTTGGCATCATCTAATACACCACACTAGACCTAATAATTCATTGAAGATTTACCCAAAGGTTCTTGAGATGTAGTAAAAGCTTCTAGTCCTAACTGTTTTAGACAATCAAACTTTTTAGTTATTTGATAAAAGCTCAGAATGAAAGATGACTGTGAGGTTTTTAAGATCCCTCATTCAAGGCAGTGATGGATTTTGTCATGGAATGTGCAGATGACCTTGAGGAGAGAGGCTGCCTAGGAAAAAAATTAGAGAAGAATGGCTTAACAGGGTTGCTTTCTAGAGCAAAGTCTAGAAAAGTCTCTTTTTTTTATTATTTGCTTCAATTTTTGTGCTGCTTGACTCCAAACTGTTATGAGGGGAGGAGGGGTACCTATTATTACACATCAATTCTAGGTAGTTCTTATGGAAGGTGAGATTCAGATAGTGTGCTTTTCAATCTGTTTACTCAATAATAACTCCAGCTTTGGCCTTATAAATAATGCAGTTCATATCATATCTTATACATATTACTGAAGGAATAAGCCTTTTGAATTGTTTTCTGACTATACATTCTAACACGGTATCCACTACTGCTTCAAAAAATTAACGAACTGGAAATTTAGTTTTGGGTTTTGATGAAAAAAGTAAAGACTGATATGTCTACGATCCTGATAAAAAGTCAAAATGCTTTGTTATGGAATTATATATTATTGTTTTGTTTTTATTTTTGTTACTCCAATTATTTCTGCTCAAAGTAAGTAACATTTCTAATTCTCAAGAGATAAACAAAAATAAGATGGAAGGGTTTTAGCTTTTCAGTTTGCTTTTGTTGGATAATTCAAAAGCAAGTTTATGTACATATGTTCAAATGCATTCAAATTTAACCAGTCTTTAGATTCTTCCTTATAAAATGACAAAGGACTGACAAATAAATAAATAAAACATAAATGATAAAACAACAACTGACATTTTGTGTTGTATTCCAGTCTATATTCTGGATTTTCACATTATGCTAACACATGGTTTACTTTAAATCATGATATACTGAACAAGCCTCAAGGCTAATTCAATAAGCTAGACAAACCATACTTTATAAAATACTGTGATATGGTTCATATATAATATTAAAACAAAACCAACCAAACTGTATGGCTGAACACAAGATATGAACTATATGTCATTGAAGAAACAGTTCATCTTGTTCAAAACTTGTTTTTGTTATAATTTAATGACAAAATTGAGAAAGTTGTTGTACAAGTAAAAGTTTGCTATATAATCTTATTTTTAGTGGGTTCATCTTAATTCTAAACAAAATCCCTGAAAAAAATCATGCTTTAAGACATGCTTTACTTACCACAAGGGAGAAAAAAAGCAACATAAATCTTGATCTGCCGTTATGGCAGAATATTTTAATTAAATGTAAACATTCACCAGGCCCGGCTATCTGGGTAGTCTCTCTAATCATCACCCTTCCCTCTACCCATAATTCACCCTTTCATGCTTAGACCTGTGCTTATTTACCTGGTAAGCCAATAAGTTCTTGGCCATCAAACCATAGAGAAAATACCGCTCCTATATATTGAATGGGACAGACTTCGAAGGGGCCAGATGATGGAAAGAGTACACACAAATATGTGTTTCAGCCACACAAAGTGAAATGAGATGCCCAGCAAGAAAGAATGAGGTTAAGGTTCAAGTGAATCAGATAGCTTCCATTCAAGCCTCTGTGTTACCCCTACTGGGACAAGCGAGGCTGAGGTTTCAACATTTGATTATTCAGTCCCAAAGAACGTATTCAACAACAACAACAACAACAACAATTCATCAGACACCAGGAATCTGGAACCTACAAGGAAGTAATCCACTGTACTTGATGATCCTGAACGTGAGAGCATGGATCAGTGGCTTATCATCAAATACTGAGTTTCCAAACCTCCAAGGATAAACCACCTGAGGCAGCTACTGCCATATTTCCTTCAGCACAGATCTGCAAAAAAACAAAACAAAACCCTGATGATAAGCAGAGCTAACTGCAATAAAATTCAATTTGACCCAAAACAATGATGACAATAGTGAATGGATCCCTCCCTTTCATAGCTGCAGCAGGCCTTTCCCAGAATATCTTTCAGCATCTCCAGCCTCTTGTCCTTACCCCATTTAACACATAGCTGTGGGTCTGTGAGCAGATGACCTTTGGTGGATCTGTAGGAACATGGATCTGAAAGAAAAATCCGAGAGGTTTAAGTCTAAAAATGATATGAGAATATAACATTTTTTTAAAAAAACCTTATTTTACTTTGCTGTAAATCCCAAAACATTCGTGCCAATGCAATTATTTGCTATAAGCAACTCTCCAAAATAATGGTCTATGAATCTGATAAAGCCAGGCAGTATGCAGTGAAGGAGCATAATCTGTACACAGTGATATGAAAACAACATGTGAAAATACTATGAGATGGCCTTCACCATATTTCATCATCTTTTTCTGAAGCTACTCTAAAGTTGTTGAAATAATCAAATGTTTTGACTTATAGCTAAAACTTTATGGCAACTAGGGTCTCATTCCTGCTTTATTTTTCAGTCAAATATTTAAAAATGATAGTGGACAGAATTAATTTTGCTTCCACTGATAGAATCCACAGTGATGTGATTATTTTTTTGTTCTGTTTTGTTTTGCTCCTCAGGCACAACATTACCAGAACTACTTTTCCAGGCCACAAATAATTCAATTATTCTTTAGATTAGATTTGATTTTTCAGTCCAAAGAGAAAACCCACCAAATATATAAAGCATGCTAAGGACTAATTGTTTAGAAATGCATATTTTGTAAGAAAATAGACATTTTTAAATATAATTCATGCAACTTCTTGTGCAGATTAAAAAATAAACCAATGCAGAAATAGAATTTACTTTTTGATAAACCCATGTGAAACAGACGTAGATTGGAAATCTATGAGCCATGGTGGAGCAGTATCATGGGCTAATTCTGCATTCCACTGCCAGGAATTCAATCCTTGACCAGTTCTAGGTTGACTCAGCCTTCTATCCTTCTGAGGTTCATAAAATGAGAACCCAGATTGTTGGGGGCAATATGCTGACATTGTAAACCACTCAGAGACTTCTGTAAAGTATTATAAAGTGGTATATAAGTCTAAGTGATTTTGCTATTGGTAAATTAACTGTTTATTCCAAATAAAGTACTTAGATACCACCACAATTCTTACACGGAGTGTCTTGTCAGTGGAAGTTGTATACAGTGCACCCAATGAGTGTTGGACTCCAGTGATCTGAGAGCGATGACCTACATCAAAATACTGACAAAAGAAAAAGCAGTGAGACATCAAATGAAAGAGAATTGTTTTATGTGTGGAAATTAGAAAAGAACCATATTTCTCTGTCCCTCCATGATCTATCATCAGTACCATACCCGAATGTGCTGGAAATGCCCTCCATTGTTCTCAAAGACATACAACATTCCATGATTGTCTCCAGCCCATAGTTGAGAACCCTGGTATGACATGGAAAATAGGTATGTGTCCAACTGTGGGGAAAAATAAATATCACTGTCATAGGCTCAGTTCTACATGACACCAGATGTAACTCTGAAATATCACAATTCCTATGGTCACGATGTTTATTATAAAACTTGTATAAAATATATACATATGTGTGTGTGTGTGTGTATATGTGTGTGTGTGTATATATATATATATATATATATATATATTATTATAAATATATTAAAATTTGTGCTGTTTAGCTTCCTTTTCGGGTCATTATCCACGTATTGTAGTTGTTGAAAGTTGTAGGCCGTTTGAAGCAGAATCCATCTGGCATCATCAGGCTTCTGATATGGAGTGGGGTTCACAGCTCCTGGTTTTCAATTCGAAGGTGGTCATTCTGATTGGCTTAGGATCCTGGGTCTGTGTTACTGGACTTGGAGATTTGATTGATTTGGTGTTCTTGGTTTCTTCTGTCTAGTTTTTGTGGATATTGATTGGCTGGCACACTCTGTTTCTTGTTGGAAGGCTATTCATGCAGACTTGGCTTGTGTGCAAGGAGGACTTGCTTTCATTACAGCTGAGGTTTCACCTGGGTCTGGTGGGGGGGTGGATATTGAGCGTTGGAGGGCATCGAGGGAGTCCATGTGTGTGTGCTCAGTGTGTTTGTCTGTTTTGTGGTGTGAAGATCTTTCTATTTGCAGAGATGCAGGTTTTCAAATGATTGCATCATGTATGAGAATCTCTTCTATTCATGCTTTCAGGTCTTTTTTCAATCTCTAATGCTTCTGATGATTCTGTGGTTGGGGTTTCTATAGATGGCTAGGGTTTTTAGGCAGTGCCATTGAAGTTTGATGTTGTGACCTGTGTTTTCATGTTGTTGGACTAGTGAGGAGGTGTGTTCCAGCTTTTTTAACTGGCATTTTTGTGTTCATCTAGGCGGCTACTATATTCTTCTAGTTGGTCTGTCCATTGTATGTGGGGGCATGATGACAGGGAATTTCGTATATGCCTATGGTTTTCCCAGCTCAATTTTGTCTATTGGGTTCCTCAGGATGGTGCTATTTTTTTGTCTTTTTGAAGGCAAGTCTTGATGTGATGCTGATGTAAGTATCTTAACTTGATTTATCTGTAGTACTCTCTTATGTAGGGCAAGACAGCTGTTCCCATAGGTCTGTTGGTCTTCTAGGTCTCTGTTGTTTGGTGTGTATTCCCTTACATCAATGCGGCCACATACATTGGACAACACATAGAAGATAAGTACCCGCCTAGATGAACACAAAAATGCAGTAAAATAGCTGGAACACACCTCCCACTAGTCCAAACATGAAAACCACAGGTCACAACTCAACTTCAATGGCACTAAAAACCTAGCCACTATAGAACCCCACAGCAAGAATCATCAGAGAAGCATAAAGATTGAAAAAAGACTGAAAGATGAATAGAAAGAGTGATTCCAGCAGACTGTCAATCATTTTGAAACCTGCACTCTCAAATAGAAAGATCTCACACCACAAAACAGACAAACACCTGAGCACAGACAGACTCCCTCTGATGCCTCCAACTCAAACACCCCCCACCCCAGCACCCAGTGTGAAACCTAGCTGTGCTAATGAATAGCAGACCGTCCTTTCACACTAAGCAGCGCACTGAAAGCCTCCAAAAGAACAGAGTGTTGCAGCCAATCAAAGCCACAACACAGACAGAGAAACAGAAACACCAATCAATCAAACTTTCAAGTCCAGTGAACACAGACCAGGCTCCTAGCCAATCAGAATGGCCAGCCTCGAATTTGAAACCAGGAGCTGTGAGACCACATCCATACAGAAAGCTGATGATGGCAGATGGGATTCTGCTGAACGTTGCTACACTTTAACAGCACTACTACAATGACGTAGGATAATACCCGAAGGAAGCTAAACAGCACACATGTAAGTACCCGCGAAAGCTTAAAAAAACAAACTAAACAAATATATAAATTTATATATATAAATTTATATAAACTTATATACAAAAGGTCTTTTATACATTTTGTCTCTAAATGTACTAAATATTAAATTCCATTATTCTTCCTCATTGTTATTAAAAATATGTGATGCATTTAATTCTATCCTATTTCTTATTATTTAGCTCCTATATTTCATCATCCTAATAATTTAATTCTTATCAGCAAAAATCATTAAGTGTTACCAGCAATAAATACCTACTTTAAACTTGATCAAATAAACCAGCTATATATTCCTTCCCCATGCTTCTTAGTTTTTGGTTCCCCTCAAATAATGTCCTACAATTTCATTTATTTTTTTCATTTTTTGTAATCCCACCTCAGAAAGTCCTTCAAGTATTTAAAATATCTCTTTTGTACATATAGTAAAAACATATTATCCAAATCACTCTTGTTCACTTTATTATCTTGTTCCATATTGTTCTTGTAATTTCTCATATTTAAATCATCAAATCAAATCAGTTTCAGTCTTATCCGATATAGTTTGTTCTTCTTCTGTGACATAGATATAATCTTTCAATGGTATCAAACATTCTTAAAATTAAGATACAATTTCTGTGTCTATTGTTCAAAATGTCCTTCAAAATATACAGTTAAATTATTTTGTTCATTTTTTCTTAACAGGTCAAATTTAAATATACTTCTCCTTTGGCTGTAATACTTATTTTCTTTTAGTTCCCTCTAGTGTCCAATCTTCAAAGTCTCATTATATCATTTTCCCCCAATGAACCCAAGCAAAAAGGATTTTTATAATTTGTTTTGAATTTTTATTCCAAATATCCCTGTTTTTTTAACATTCTAAAATCAACACTCTTTTGTTCCTTATTCAGAAAACCCAGTATTTTTCCCAAGTCCTTAAAATCACATTTAATTTTTTTTTCCTCAAGGAGAATAAGACTTACTCAGTGAATACCATAAAAACCTGCCGTTAATATTTCCAAGCAGTAAATATAATCCCAAAGATGATTAAGAAACAAACTCGAGTGTTTTGTACACAACAGGCTATGTTACAACTGTTGAGCTAAGATATCACTCAACTCTTAGCCAATTGACTCATAAGCCCATCATAAAACCTCAGTTCTTGTAGTCTTCTTATGTGGACTGACAGTTCAGAGCGTGAATGGCAGTCACATGATCTTTTCACTGTAAACACTATTCCCCTTCAGCAAGGATGTCTAATTTTACCATTATGGTTAAGCCCATGTCACACTGCACCAACAGATGCAAAGAGGATGTAAAACGGACAAAAAAGTTTGCCATCTGTTGGAAAACGCGATGCATCCGTTGTGTACTCACTGCGTACATCTTTCATACGCTCCATCCGTCGAGCATCCATTTACTGCTATTTCATCCGCTCAAAAAGTTTTGAACTGCACAAAACTGTTTGAGCGGATGAACTTTCCACCGCGTACGATCTACATCTGCGACACATACGGGCAATAAACGTTCTACATCTGTTGTCATTCGTTACACGTCCGCTGTATCCTCTCGGCATCCTCTGGACATCCCCACAACTCACATCCGCTGCAGCTGAAAGCGGAAAGAGGGAGGAAGCGAAAGGTATACGGAACTTCCACACAGTGTTAGCATGGAAATAGAAAGGATGTAAGCGGATGCATCTCGTATATAAAGCATTAAAACGGACAAAACGTTCATATAGGACGTATCACGGATATTTAGGATGTCTGGAGGATGTCTAGAGAATGTGGAAGGACACCTAGCGGAAAAACCGACATTTCCTATAAAAAGGGGAGGAAATCACCTGCATCTCACAATCATTCCAGCAGCCCTGGTGTGCAGACCTCTTCAGCCTTGCTCTTGCTCTTCCACATCATCCATTGATCTCCACCATGGATCATCGCACACTCCTTTTGGTAGCCGCCATCATTCAACACCAGAACAAGCCCTCTTCAGACTGTTTCACCTTTTCTACACAAGGAGAAGGAGACGTCCAAGAGCTGTCTGGGTCCGAAGATGGATCAGGAGAAGAGTGGAGTTTGGACTCTATGACAAGCTGATGGTGGAGCTGAGGAATGAAGACCTCGTGCATTGCAGCACTCATGAGGATGCCCCAGCCATGTTTGACGAAGTTGTGGAGCGTCTGAGACCCAGGTTGACCAAGCCAAGCACCAACTTCCATCCCAGCCTGGACCCTGGACTGAAGGTGGCACTGACTGTGGCACTGACTGTATGTGGTCCCAGTGGCCACCTGGCCTCTGGGACCACATACAGAAACAGCAGTATGCCTGGACGGTGCCGCACAACACCATCAGCATTGTGGTCAGAGAAGTGATGCAAGCCATCATTGAAGAATACGTGAAGAGCTCCTCCAGTGTCCCACCACTGAAGAAGGCTGGGGAAAGTTGCAGAAGAGTGGTATCAGAGGTGGAACTTTCCCCACATCGTTGGAGCCATAGATGGGAAGCACGTGACCTGCAAAGCTCCACCCAACTCAGGGTCCACTTATTTCAACTACAAGGGCTTCTTCAGTATCATCCTCTTGCCATGGTTGATGCTGACTACAAGTTCATACATCGATGCTTCAGACAATGGGTCAGCTTCAGATGCCCAGATATACAATGTCAGTGACCTCAAGGATGGGCTGGAATGCAACCTCAATCATGGGTTTCCCAGATCCAGACACCCTACCCAACGACACACAAGATGTGCCCTACTTCATCGTGGGTGATGACTCTTCTCCCTCAGAACCTACCTCATGAAGCCCTATACTTCCAGATACCTCACCCAGAAGAGAGGATCTTCAACTACAGGCTGTCCAGGGCAGACGGGTGGTGGAGAACGCCCTTTGGCATCCTGGCCAACAGGTTCCAGGTACTTCTCACCACCATGCAGCATCACCCAGGGACTGTGAGGAGCATGTGGAAGCTTCTGCATCCTGCACAATCTCATGCGCACCCACTACCCAGTGTTGCAGAACAGGCTTGTGGACACCAACAAGGCAATGGGGACATGGACTTTTGTGAATGGAGGCAAGGACAAAACCTGTTAGACACTGTGGATGTGCAAGGCCTCAAAAGCTTCACATGAAGGGAAGAAGCAGCGCAACCTCCTGAAACACTGGTGCAACTCCCCAGCTGGAGCAGTGGAGTGGCAAGACAGGATGGTAGATGCTTAATGGATGCTTCCTTCAGCCTGTCTCATCACACTGATGAGATTGTGCCATGTATGTTGAGTGGCCTTACAATGAATAGGGCATTAATAAAGAGTTTTGTTTATGTTGAAATGTGTTGATCAATGATTACATTGTTATTAAGGGCCATATGTGTGGCAGCTGGGAGGGTGGACCATACAGTCCCACTATGCTTGCACTGGAGGTTTATCTTCCACAACTGTCCTTACCCCTCCACAACTATCCTTACCTATCCCACAACTATCCTTACCCATCCCACAACTATCCTTACCCATCCCACAACTATCCTTACCCATTCCACAGCTATCCTTACCCATCCCACAAGCATGCAAAGGCTTAACCCTTTTTTCAAAATTTTCCCAACACTTTATGAAGTAAAAAAAATGAACCAAGTGTGTGAAGCAAGATAACCTTTATTAATAACAAACTGTATGACTTTACTAAAAAGCAAAGTGTCAGCAAAGATAAAGTGAACAAGGTAACAACTCAGTCTCTGGCACCTTCTCAGTCACTCTGAGGCATGTCCATGGTCTCAGCTGTCGACGCCCAGGGACTGTGGAAGTGGCTGTTGCTGGAGTGCTGCTCTGAGGCGCCATTGGGTGCTTGGCCCCGAGAATACAACAGGAGATGGTGTGTGCAGGAAGCTCTCAGAGAGCTGACTCAGTCCCGTGAGGTTAAAGGCCCTTCCTCAAGGACCTGGATGTCAGGCACAGTACTGATGACAGATTTTCTGTTTGAGGGGGGTTGGCTGTTGGGGTGGAGGAAGGAGGAGTGTAGTGGGGCTGTCTGGTCTGCACTGGGCGAGGTGAGGCATCTGTGGCGTGCGATGTACCTGGGCCTGGACTGGGAAGGGCTGCTTGTGCTGTGGGAAGTTGTGGTAGTCGTAGCCTTGTAGGTGAGGGGCTGTTGAAAGCCGTGGAAGGGCTTTGACATCGCCTGAGGTGGAGGAGCAGTCCTGGACTGGGGTCAGAGCAGGTTCAGCTGGCCTGGAGGGTGGTGCAGCAGTGCTGTGATCTTCTCCTTCATCACCTGGTACTGGCCTCGGGCAGGTCCATGAGGTCTGGCTCACATATGTGAAGAAGGGCTTGCGGTTCAAGGATGGTATATCGCTGTGGACCAGCTGAGAGAGAAGATCTGTGCTGGTCTTGATCGTGCCCTGATCTCAGCAGTACAGTGTGGCTCTGGCCCTCCAGTCTGCCTCTCTGTCTGCTTTCTGTGGAGGTGGAGCTGGGGTAGGGTGGGTTGGTCTCTGGCTGCTGCTTCTTCTTGCTCCATTTGAGACAGGATCCTCCACGTCCTCTGGCATGGGGAGTGCAGCTGTCGGGGGGGGGTCTCTGCCGTGGGGCCCTCCAAAGACACCTGCCTGGACAAGGTAGCTGTCTCCTGGTTGGAAAAGGAGTGGCTGTCTGTGGGCTGGCTGAGGGAGAGGGTTGACAGAGGGGCTGCTCCTCGGTAGCGGACCTCACCCTCCAGGAAGCTGCACTTGGCCATGACGTACATCTCCCGGTCAGTGAGCTTGACAGCGGCCTGGCCAGATTTCTTCAGGTGCAGCTTGCCATACCAGGTGTGCATGTGCTTCCACCATCCCAGGAGTACATCTGAAGTGTACCAGGCTCTCTGCCTTGTCTCTCCATGCTGCCTGCTTTTTCTTGGTGTCGCGATAGAGCCTGTGGCCCTTTCTCCACAGGTACTCATTCTCCCTCAGCCATTCCAGCACCTCCTCCTCATGGTCCTCGGAAATGAGTACTGTTTCCTCTCTCCCTTCTCTTGCCTTGCCTCTTCTCCCTCTGGCAGGGGCTTCAGGGCCTTCAGCAGCAGGGCTTTGAGGGCCTTGGGGCTGGTCCACCACAGCAGCAGAGCACCAGCACCAGCAGAGAAGCAGCACCAGCAGGACCAGGAGGAGAAGCACCAGCAGTAGCAACACCAGGAGCACCAGCAGCACCCAGCAGGAGAAGCACCACAGCACAGCACCAGCAGAAGCACCAGCAGCAGAAGCACCAGCAGCTTCAGAGTCAGCGCCAGGGGGTGGATGGTGGTTCTGTCCTTCTTGGCAGGGCTGGCAGGAGTAGGCACAAGCTTCCTCTTCTTCCCTGACTGACGAACCATGGTGTTCTTTCAAGATGTCTCTGCAGCAGGTCTTTTCTCTGAATGGTGACTGCTTGCGAGCTGCATCCTGGCTGTTGCTGGAGTTCTGTTCTGAGGCGCCATTGGGATGCTTGACCCCGAGAGTACAACAGGAGATGGTGTGTGCAGGAAGCTCTCAGAGAGCTGACTCAGTCCCGTGAGGTTGAGAGGCCCTTCCTCAAGTACCTGGGATGTGAGGCCCAAGACTGATGACAGATGTTCTGAGGAAGGACTTGGCTGTGGGGTGGAGGAAGGAGGAGTGTAGTGTGGCTGTCTGCTCTGCAGCTGGGTCAGGTGAGGTGTCTGTGGCGTCTGTGGCATCCGAGGAACCTGGGTGTGGACTAGGAAGGGCTGTTCTGCTGTGGGAAGTCCTGGTAGTGGTAGGCGAGGGGCTGCTGAAATCCATGGAAGGGCTGTGACATCGCCTGGGGTGCAGGAGCAGACCTGGAGTGGGTAGGAGCAGGTTCAGCTGGCCTGGAGGGTGGTGCAAAAGAGCTGTGATCCTCGCTTCATCGCCTGGTACTGGGCCTCAGGCATGTCCATGAGGGTCTGGCTCACGTACGTGATGAAGCTTGCAGTTAGAGGATGGTATGTCGAAGTGGACCAGCTGGAGAGGAGATCTGTGCTGGCTTTGATTGTGTCCTGATCTCAAGAGGACAGTGTGGCTCTGTCCCTCCGGTCTGCCTCTCTGCCTGCTTTCTGTGGAGATGGAGCTGGGGGTGGGGTGGCTTGGTCTCTGGCTGGTGCTTTTTCTTGCTCCATCTGAGACAGGGATCCTCCACATCCTCTGGCATGGGAGTGCAGCTGTCGGAGGGTCTCTGTCGTGGGCCCTCTAAAGACACCTGCCTGGACAAGGTAGCTGTCTCCTGGCTGGAAGAGGAGTGGCTGTCTGTGGGCTGTCTGAGGGAGAGGGTTGACAGAAGGGCTGCTCCTCAGTGGCGGATCTCACCCTCCAGGAAGCTGCACCTGTCCATGACATAGGTCTCCCGGTCACTTAGCTTGACAGCGGCCTGCCCAGATTTCTTCAGTGCCGCTTGCCATACCAGGTGTGCATGTGCTTCCACCACCCAAGGAGTACATCTGAAGTGTAGCCCAGGCTCTCCGCCTTCTGTCTCCATGCTGCCTGCTTCTTGCTTGGTGTTGCGATAAGAGTCTGTGGCCTTCCTCCAAAGGTACTCGTTCTCCCTCAGCCATTCCAGCACCCCTCCTCATGGTCTTCGGAAATGGAGTACTGTTTCCTCTCCCCCTTCTCCTTGCCTTTTCCTCCCTCTGGCAGGGGCTTCAGGGCTTCAGCAGCAGGGCTTTGAGGGCCTTGGGGCTGGTCCATCACACCAGCAGCAGCAGGAGAAGCACCAGGAGCACCACCAGCAGCTTCAGAGTCAGCGCCAGGGGTGGGATGGTGGTTCTGTCCTTCTTGCCAGGCTGGCAGGAGTCGGCACAGGCTTCCTCTTCTTCCAATGGTGTTCTCTCAAATGTCTCTGGCAGCAGGTCTTTCCTCTGAATGCTGACTGCTTGCCAAGCTGCATCCTTTTATATCCGCGGAGCTTACGCAATTCATCCTCCCCGCATGCACAGTGAACGCTTTGCATCCGCTATGCATCCTATAGGCATCTGTTGATGCATACGCGTCATCCGCTACGCATCCTCTCCTTCCGCTATGTGTCCGCTTCCTATTCTCCCACGGAAGCCCTGCGGATGTGTCATCCACTTCCATCCGCTTCCATCCGTGAGGCTTCCTACGAACATCCGCTTTACATCCCTGCTACATCCTCCCCACATCCATTCCTTTCTGTTGTTGTCCGCTCTGTTTATGCAAATTTGGGGCCGGATAACAATGGATGGAAAATTTGCTTGTCCGCTGTGTCCTTTTTACATACGTTTTGCATCCATCGGCCAGTGTGTCCTTGCCTTTACCGGAAATCCATTCCATCTCCTACTTTATCTCATCTTCTACTTCCTTGTATTATTAGCTTTGCATTATCTATTATTTTACTAATATAATCTCGTTCCTTCACACGACCTTATTCTTATCTAACTTCCTGTATTCTTACTGTATTCATGTACTCTAATACATATCTGACTTCTATCAGATCTGTTCAACTTACAAGCTAAGAGAAAATATAAACATCTGTATGGAATAGTTAAAGATTTGATTTTGGGGGGGTGATTTTTTTTTCTATATAACTGTTGACTAGTTTTATCATGAAAAAGAGATTGAAACCGAATAGCTCACCTGAAGCCTTTGAAGCACACTATTGGTCCTCCTGTCAAAACATACCAGCGTTCGATCCTCACTGCCAGAGATAATGAAGTGTTCGTCGGCTGCAAGGGATAGGACTGCATTGGAGTGAAGCCTGCGGCTCATCACTGGGACATAAGCAGCTGTGAGAGAGGGCCAAGAGATGCATCACAAGAGCCCAGTCACCTGCACAAGATAAATCTTATAAAATCGGTGGCTTGCTTAACTATAATCACATACAAATTCTTTCTCTAATTGAGGCTTGCCATTTCATTATCAAGATAACTGCAAGCAGGAGAGAAAGCAGAGCTTCCTTTAGGAATACTCTTGCCAGCTCCTCCCTGTCTCACCACTCTTAATGAATTGGGGGGGGGGGGTCCTATTACATATAGAAAACTAGTATGTATTACCCATCATAACAATTTATACCCAAACAACCAGAGTGGGGAATTATAATTTCCTTGCACCAAACTTTCTGCTTGAGATGGCAGTCTTCAGAAATTAATTGTAGCTGAAGGGAGACAACGTACTTTGAGCTTCCAATATGCCTTTTGATGCCAGTTAATTTCCTACTGCCCCGACCTGATTTATTTTTTAAAAATAAAAATTATATTGATTTAAACATAAATAAATGGGAAAGTGCTGCAAAACCAATTATTTTCAAAAACATTGTACTTCTAGGCTTTGCATTGGCCATAGGAAAAATAAAAATGGTAGATGACTGCAACCACGTCCAGAAATGGACCTTCTTTTCTAAAAAAAGATAAGCGTAAGCTAAAGAAGTAGAAAGCATCTTTGGTGGCTAGTGAGAACAATGGGAATAAATTCAGTAGTTTGCTTACTGATAATTGAGTGTTTTGTGATTGGTTCACAGACATTTTGTGAATGGGCAAGACTTCTACATGGCAGTAATTATTTGGGAGCATCCACAATTTGCCTATATCTGGCACAGAAGACATCTAAATGTCTAGATAGATGGAATAATTCTTTCTTTTCTTACTGTTCTTGGTCCACTGAGATAAGAAGATCCTGACATATAGTAATCTATGACTTACACCAATAATCAAGTTCAGAAGTTTGATTATGTTATTGAGGTTGTATGTCGAGTCACTATATGATCAGACTCAATTTTATGATTGTTTTTGCATTGTTTTGTTAAGCAAGTCACTGCAATTATCAAGCAAACCACATAGTCATTAAGTGAAACACATAGTTATAAGTTTCATTCCAGCTTATCCTATGGGCATTTTTTGCTGAAAAATGGCAAACCCCCCCCCCGCCAACCTTAATCACATGACTGGAGGATGCTGCAACCAATCATAAATGCCAGCCAGTTACCAAGCACCTGAAATGCAATCATGCAACCTCTATGCCTTAACTGTGGTGACAATGATAGTTTGCAAGCAGACATTTTAAGTCTTCAGAATGTAAAGAAACAACTAGTACTAACCTCGTGGATCATAGACTGACACTTTCTTGTCATATGTTCCTGTGACCAGAATGTCAGGCAAATAAGAAAGGCACAATACAGCTGCTTTCTCACTAGAATCCAAAAGGAAATGATCAGGTGATGTGTCAAGAAGCATATTTTATGGTCAGTAAATCCTTGTTCACCCTTGGATTTCCCATTATTTCTAGACTGACACAATTTACAACATAAATTACAGTAGCTAGTTCCCATTTTGCTGCTTGCAGTGACTGCCTATTTCGTGTCATTTACGACTGATCTTTGACTGCAAATTAGAAGAGCCAATAGAGGGCTTATTTACATGCTGAATTATAAAGAATTCTAATTTCAATGAATTAACTGAACAAAGTAATTCATACAGTGATATAAATAAATATATATATAGGAATATCATTAAATATGAACTTTTAACAGATAAGAATATCTTGGTTATTTTTGGCATTTACATAATGACTCCACTCAAAGAGCATAAATTAATGCAGATGATGAAGCCTTCACAGAAATTAGTTTATTAGATGAAACATCCAATATGCTAAGGTCTGATAAATCTGGAAGTGTATTCCAATGGTCCACAAAGTTCGTTTTCATTAAATTTGCAACCTCTAGCTCTCTGGATCCAAAACCAGCAAGACAGTGTGGAAATTCTAGAAATATAAGCTTAGGAAAGGTTGCATTGTTCTTATAGCCATAATACATTTATGTAGAGTAACCTCCTTCCCTGTGACAGGGTGAGCTATTATGTAAGTGAGTTGGAATTTTCTTTGTCGGCTTATATCTATCCAAGTTAAATATTTTTTTTCCTAAAATATCTCATGGCCAAATACAAGGGGATGGACCGAAAGACAGGGAGAAAAAAAATTCTAAATTTCCTAGAAGCACCTGCAAACTGCTATATATGCATATCACAGAAATAAGGTATAGAAGATCAAGATGAAAGATGTACAATATTTACATTATAGTAAACATAAACTCAAATAAATAACATTTAGTTGATATTTTGGCTCTATGTAGGTCTGTATCAGTTCCTGTCCTTATTCACCCTCCAATGCTCCTTCGCAACCCTTTGTCTAATCTTTTTTTGTTTTTCCTTTTTATGGTGATACAATATTGATTATACATTAATCTAGTCTTTTTAAGTAAATCCTTGGAAAATACAACAAGAAAAAAATAGATGAAATTATTGTGACATTTAATATAACTCAGGACTGGATTCTTGTACTATTTTAGGCTTTTTATCATTATTTGATTTTAGGAAGTAGGATGTAAATCTCTCTGGGGCCCCGATTAAGGACTGAAGCCAATATCTTAATTCTCTGGTCATTATTAATACTGTTTCTTTGAATCTAGTTTTCCTTTTGCCATTTACTCTTCCAAGTAAATATAGCATAAGGGGGTAAAGAGCAACAGTACCTGATTTCTCCAAATTGTTTTCCGTCAGCAGCTATATCCCATAACTTCACTGTGCTGTCCCAGGAGCCTGAACATACACGGTTATCATGTGAAGCCAGAGACCAAACCCACCCCTAGATGGTGGAAGATGGAAAAAAAAGGGGTGGGCAGGGACAAAATATATATGACAGCTCCAGCTAATCTTTTCAATGATTATACATTGTAATAACAATAACAAAACTACAACAAATGCTTTTGTTCTCTGAAGACAACCAATCTTCTGTTATATATGAAATAAGTTACAACAGCTTAATAAATATGCATCATTGTATATTTCTAATAAAATCTATATCATTTTAGAATAGAAACTCAGTTTCAATTTGGTATCACAATTTTTTGATCTACAGTGGATATAGAAAGTCTGCAGTCTTGTTAAAATGCTAGGTTTTTCAAGTGTAAAAAAAATGAAACCAAGATAAATTACTTCAGTATTCTTAAGCTGTACAATTCAATTGAAAAACTGAAAACTTTTTTAGGGGAGGGGGGGAATTACAAAAAAAGACTAGAGAAAAGTGACTTCACAAATGTTCAACACCCTCTTATAAGTAGGAATGCAGTTGTGTTCAAAATTAACCAATCACACTCAAATGTATATTAAGTAGTATTCAATACACACCTGCCATTAATTAAAGTGATCCTGATCAGGCCTATATAAAGTTCAGCTGTTCTAGCAGGATTTTTCTGATATTTATTCTATTGCCTCTTACAGCAAAAATCATGGTTCACAAAGAGTTTACAAAGCATCAAAGATACCTGTTGTAGTTATTAGTCAGGAGATGGACACTAAAAAATTTCCAGTGCATATACCGTGGAGCACAGTGAAGACAGTAATTAACAAGTGGAGAAAATATGTCACAATGTGACATTACCAAGAACTGGTTGTGCTTCCCAAAATTAATGAAAAAATAAGAAGAACACTGATCCAAGAAACTGCCAAGAGGCCTATAGCAACATTAAAGGGGCTGCATAAATATTTGACAAGTTCTGGTTTTATACTACATGTGACAACAATCTCCCATATTCTTATGTCTGGGGTACAGGGTAGGGTGGCAAGATGGAAGTCTTTTCTTAGGAAGAAAAACATCAAAGCCTTTTGCAAAAACCTACATCAAGACTGACAAAAGCATGTGGGAAAATGTATTATGGTCTGATGCGACCAATGATGAATATTTTAGCCATGATTTCTAGAAGTATGTTTTGCGCAGAAACAACACTGTGCACCATCAAAAGTTACACCATGTCCACAGTGAAGCATTATGTTTTGGGGCTGCTTTTCTATAAATGGAACTTGGGCTTTATTCAAAGTGGAGAAAATTATGAAATGTTCCAAATATGAGTCAATTTTGGCACAAAATCTCTGCTAAAATCCTGAAGATAAAGAGGAATTTCTCCTTTTAACATAATGACCCAAAGCATAGCTCCTGTCCAAATCAACAAAATAATGGCTTCACCAGAAAGTCAAATAAAAGATTGAATGTTGTCAGAAGGTACTTCAACAAAGTATTAGTTTAAGGGTGTGCATTTTTATGCAAATACATTATTGTAAGTTTTTTATTATTTCCCCCCTCCCCTAAAAGATTTCAATTTGTTTTTCAATTGAATTGTACAGCTTATAAGTTAAAGGTGGAAAGGATTCTGAGGTGATTTATCTTGGTCTGATTTTTTTACATCTCAAAAGTCTAGCATTTTAACAGGAGTGCATGGACTTTCTATATCCACTGCAGAAGATATTGCACTGAGGCATCACCAGAGTAAAGTGATAAACATGGCATTCCATTCCTTTTCACTGGGAATGGTCACTCTCTGCTCAAGATTAGAGAAGACTGAAAGGTCTTCTAAATGCCATCTGTTTTCTGGAAGCAAGAGGCCATATGTCTGCCAGATAGCAAATATATCATATATATACCTACTTTTCTTTGTAACTAGCCATAAAAAAGCATTGGCCATTTTATTTTATTTTTTACAGTAAACAACAAAGAAGCTACCAGGGAAGATTGTAAAAGGGAAAGGTTTAATATTCAAAAGAGAGAAACAGTGATGTACTGCTATTAATTAGAACATCCCCAAATCACAAGAAATGTCATACACTTATAGGTGGTCCTTGATTTATGACCAGTCAATTAACAATTGTTTGAATTTATGATGGGTCCCCCAGAACATAGTTACGACCTGGTTCTGAAATTCTGATGTCTGCTCCCCCAATGTGACCATATTTTGAGCGCTCAACAACCGGCCCACATATACAGTCATCTGCAGCACCCATTAGGCACATAGTCATGAATTACAATTTTGCAGGAAACCAGTGTTTACTTCTGGTTTCTGACAAAACTGCCCCATAGCAAACAATGGGTTTGCATAATGACCACAGTGTTCCTTTATGATGACTGCATTTGCTTAATGACTGCTGCAAAACAGGTCATAAAACTGGTTCTGGTCATGTGGTGACCTGCTATATGACTATCATTACTTATGACTACAATTGAAGGCTCAATTACAAAATTAACTCAAGGACTACACCTCATGCACACAGAAACTCATTGCACTTTATTTTCCAGTTTAAACAATGGAAAGGGGCTATCAATGGAATGGAGCTATCAGATGGGAGTTAATAATGCAGACTTTCTGTAATAATGCTTAATAGTTATGTTTAATATATTGATCTGCTTCAGAATCTCCAGTTACCTTATGTGTTCCATTGCGCTCTGTCCCCAGTGCTTTCACTAGAACTTTTTCTGGTGCTTTGCCCAGCTGCTTTAGATCCCACAAGTTGACATTTCGGTCTCGAGAGCCAGAAATACACAACTCCCCACCCTGGATAACAAAAATAAATGCTAATCAAATTATATAAGTTAGTGTTCCTCATATTTCAGAGTAGTATCACAAAGACAGTGAGCAGACATCCAACTTTTTTTCAGTACAACACCCCCCCACCCTCACCCCTTATGTATAGTCTCTATCACTCATACCCTGATCACTTCCCTGGTGGATTCCTGTAACATGCTCTACATAGGCCTGCCCTTAAAAGAGCATTCAGAAGCTATAGCTAATGCAAATATGGCAATATTTGATACCTATGCTGTCCAGAATCCCTCTGTGAAGGAAATGGGTGATTTCTAAATTTGAAAAATAAAGAAAATATGTGCATCCAAGATTGATGTGCATTATACCTCTGTTCTCTGAGCTGTGTTGGTTGTTAATTTGTTTCTAGGTTCAAGGTGATCTACAAATCCCTATAAAGCATGAGGCTTGGTTGTTGTGAAGGACTGCCTTCCTCTGATTGCCTTTACCCATTCCATCAGATCCAGCAGAAATGATGTATTGTGGGTCCCATGCATGAAGGACTTCTATCTAACAGGATCCAAGAAGAGGAGAGCCTTTTCTGCTGCATCATCCACTGTCTGGAAAATTATGTCCCCTTAGGTCAGGTTGTGTCCAATCTTGGCTTTTAGAAAATCCTTAAAGTCCCTGGTGGATGTGGGGAGCCTGCAAAATGGTTGCATTGCTTATGGGCGTTGGTTGATATTCTCCTGCATTTTTATTTTTGTAATCTATTGTTTTAATTTATACAAGTTAATTTTTCTGTTGTTTTTACATGTAAGCCACAAGTAGTCCTACAAGGCTATATAAATGGAAATAAATAAACAAACATAAAACTGAAAGCCCATTGTAAGGACAATATGAGAATGGTTTGACAGATACAGCATTTTAGCAGTAATTAATCAAGAATAAGGATAATGGAAAGCAATAATAGACAAATGGAGGTTGATATTTTTCAAAGGAAGTGGCCACAGTTAATCCTCTACTCAGCATTTAGGTCTAAAGAATCATTTCATATAAAATGCCAACAAATACACAACTAGCTTCTACTATGAGATTGTTTTGCTTATAATGGAGCATAACATCGAGAAAACTATTTGGCCAGATGAATTTTGTTAGTTATTTCTCAAAAATGAAAATGCAGAATATTTTTCAACGTGCTCATTTTAACTAAACTTTGGATGTTGAAGAATGTACTTTATCTGCATCATTAAAAGCAGCAAAGAGAGACAGATTTTTACCTGAAGGAGCAATACAGAATCAACAGAAGCAAAGTGCCCTTCAGTAAGGGAAAAATACTCTGTGTTTTTGCCACTATCTGCCCATTGTTGGAGGTGTTCTTCCAGTTCAATGCAAGCTGTTGGCCAATTAAAATCATTACCTGCCAAAAAATAAAAAAATATAACTTTCTTTTGTTTGGTGTAAAAAAAATTAAGCAATATAGAAAAGTTTATGTGTCTTATTTATGTTTACATAGTGGTTTTGCATATAAGTGTTAACATGTTTACAGAATTTAAACACAAAAAAAGGATACTAAAACACAGAAGTTTTACATAATGTAGCCTGAATTGCAACACTATAAAAATAACTTATGACAAATTCTAATGTTGTAATGGGAACTAACACGTTAAAGATGTTATCTTTAAATCAAAAAGGACTTGGTACTATCAGTTGAGAGACAATAATACTGAGCTTACCTGCAACATTCGAAAAATGAAAGAGAAGCAGGCTAGAAAATATTTATTGTTGTTCTACTCATAATTCTTACAGCAATATTTACAAATTGCAGCATTTGAAAAGTAGCTCAAGAGTGAAATTTCTACTCATTCTTAGTGATAACTCTCTCACTTTTTAGACAAAAAGGAAAACTCCTTTTAGCATCTTTCTTCCTCCTAACATCCTCGACATTTAAAACACCAGTTCCACCTTCCCTTAAAATCAAAAGTTAATGACGCGAGAATCTGCTTGTGAAAAGCTAAAATACAGGTCACCAACAGCTACAAAGAAAACCCACCTACCTTCTACAATTGGATAGCAATTGCCAATTCTTTTTAAAAGTCGAATTCTCCAAGTGACTTCATCTTGAACAATGTCCCTCAGTGTCTTGCAGACTAAAGGAAGGACATGCAAAACAAACCTGGCTTGCAGGTAGGAACAGATTTCTAAAATCAACTCTAGAGGAAGAGATAACAGCCCAGAAGCAGTTTCTTCAACAACAGATTTTTTCAGTTCTAGAGGTGATTTGAGGTCTGATGTTCGGACTCTACCACCACCTACTGAGAGAGACTCTGGAGGCAGACACTGGGTTGCTTGCCTGGACTGATTTGAAGTTCCAAGAACACGCTCCACATACTCCAGGGCCTGGGTATCTGGATCGATTTTGCTCTCTGTGTCAGAGTCAACGTCAGAGCCTTGCTGTTCAACAGAAGAACCTGGGACAGTTTCCATTGCTGCAGGAAGGCAAGAAGCAAACAATTCAGATAAGGAATGATAAAAACCAAAGTTATACCTTATTTTATTAGAAATAGATATTTCAACTAATAATGCAAGTTTTATGAGGCAAAAAGGAATTTTTGAGAGCATAAATTCTCGGTCCACTTGAGCCTGAGAATTTTAAAATGATGCTCAAGGTACAAGATGTAAAAAAAAAGTTATCTATTGGACATTCAAAAAAATTCCTAGATAATTAACAAGAAGACGACTTCTGAATGACAGATGAAGAAATAATCTTATTTGGCTTTATCTCTTTTCAAACAATAATGTTGCTAGGAAGAGAAAAGAAAAAGATTACAAAAGTTGCTGGCATTCTGACTTCCAAACTTTCATCTGAAAGCGAGAGTGGACTCCACACAAATAAAACTGCTGCATGATCCAATCATTCCCAGCTACATCAGGAATGTTCGGTCCCTGCACATCCTAGGGGCAAAGCCTAGTTCAGGGGGAGAAAAAGATCTGTTCTGAAATAAATGGCTGTCATTTTTCCAAACCAAATAAAAACCCTGGAACAGATTTCGCAGACACAGCTTATCTCCTTTGCCACCAGAGAGAGCCAGAGTCCAGATCTCGCAGAAGCAACTACTTCTCTCACACTTAGGATCACAATTTTAGCAAACAGTTTTTGCAGGACCGAACCTCCTTATCTTGCTCTTCCCCCCGATTCGAAAAGGGGCTGCTCTCCTGCCGCCCTCCTCCTTTCGCTTTCTTCCTCCACGCACGCTTATCATGGACCTCTCCGGGAAGTGCAGCAAGTGAACAATCCAGCTCTTGTTGCCGAAGGCAGGCAGATAGCAGGGCAAACGAAGAGCGGTCACGCCCGCCTTCGCGTCGTTGGAGGAGCTCCGTTCTGCAGGTGCGGAGCTCCACACGGATTAATCCCAACGCCCAGTCCTGTTTCCCGGGCCCAGCAGTGAGCCAGGATCCTAATCCTCACGGCAACCTGCCTCAGCCACTTTCGTGCGGAAGGGAAGAACCGGCACCGCCGATTTAACACAGCTTCGTCTTGACAGGTCGCGCCCGCCTTCGCGCGTCTCGTCTCCAAGGAGCAACCGCTTCCGGCGCCATTTGATGACGCAAGGCAACCTTTTAGGAGTTGCTTCCACAAGTCCCCCATTTTCTGGGTTCTGAGTACGGAGCATGCGCACAAGAACGTCTACCTAAGTAGCAGCTTTTAAACAACGGCTCCACGAGTAGCTGCTGAATTTTGGCAGCCTCACCCATACTCTTCCCCAAATCTGGCTGTTTATTATCTGGCTTATGGCAGTGTTTTGAAAACATTATTTTACATTTGCTATTAGCAAAACGGGCTGCTGTTTAACATCTCGACGAGGACTAAGACAATTGAGGAATTTAGGAGGAGAGGATTGCATTGTAAGGTTTTCAGAATATATGTACGAATATATGGATGGTTATGTGCATGTTCAAGTATGTAGTATAAAATTATATTGTGCAAATGCATGCATAAAATATACAATAATTTTACTTTTGTTTAAATATAACTCAAATATGTTTTTGATAACTAAACATTATACAAGCATGACTACCATCTAGTTTAAAGGCGCTCCAGGACAACCTTGTCTAGAAAGATAAAATAGTAAATTCCTGTAGTTGACTTTGTGTAGCAACAAATCTATAATATAGATGAAATGCATCTTACCAGAAAATTGGCTAAAATTCTAATGTATATTGCATTCGCCAATGACCTAAGTGCTAGAGCCCACTGTAACTCCATAGCCAAAAAAGCATTAAGAGTTGTTAACCTAATCCTACATAGCTTTTTCTCTGGTACTATCACTAACTACTAACTGGAGCATAAAAAACCTTTGCTAGACCAATACTTGAATGCAGCTCATCAGTCTGAAACCAACATTATGTATCTGATATTAGCACAGTTGAGAAGGTCCAGAAAGATTTCACAAGAAGAATTCTCCACTTCTCTACTTGTTGCAGAATACCTTATGCCACCAGACTTGAAATTCTAGACCTAGAAAATCTAGAGCTACGCCACCTTCAGTCGAACCTAAGAATAGTACATAAATTATATATTGCAATGTACTACCTGTCAATGAATACTTGTTTCAACCATAACAATACAAGAGCACATAATAGATACAAACTCAAGGTTAATCACATCAAACTTGATTGCAGGAAATACGACTTCAGCAACAGTGGTCAATGTCGGGAATATTCTACCTGACTCTGTGGTTTCTTCCCCAAATCCCAAAAAATTTAACCTTAGACTGTCTACTATTGACCCCACCCCTTTCCTAAGAGGTCTGTAGGGGGTGTGCATAAGCGCACCAACGTGCCTACAGTCCCTGTCCTTTTGTTTCTTTTTATTTTTCTTATATGTATCCATTTCATGTATTCATAATTATGTTTATACTTATACCTATTATCTTGTAAGCGATTGACAAATCAAATAAGTACATTTAATACCTTAAGTCCAACTAACAGGAAAGTTGTTAAAGCTGCCTCTAAGGATACAGCACAAGACAGTGATTGTGACCTCTAACTTTCCTTTTTTCTGAAAGCCTGAGAATTTGCACAAATCTAGTTATCTTCTGAGTTCATTGCAAAATAATGGTTATCAAAGGGCTCCAGCAGCTTCACTAGCACATACATCTATATTAGAAAGGAAATAATTTTGGGTTTGTGTATAGTTTAGAATTCTAATTCCACATTACTCAAGTGCATCTTTTCAAAAAATGTTTCATTCTACCAACTGTATTATGATAACTTGAAAAGGCAAATCTTTTTACCAACAAACTGAAGTTACTTGAAAAAAGTTTCCCACCCTCCACAGAAGTACTATCTTCAATAAGGCAGTTCAAGGGAAAAAATAATAAAAGTTGAGCACAAGGAAATACAGAATTCAGGATTCTTCAGCCCAGTTGAATTTTGGGGTGAAACTGAATCACTACATTGGAAAATACAATGAAAAACATTTAAGTAAAGACAAAGAAAGTGGTCAGAAACAAGGAAAATGGAGTCACAGGAATTTTTTTTAGTTGACAAAAAAATTATACATAAAAATGAGAAAAATCTCATTTGAGCAAGGTGCAAGCAGCTGCTTCAACACTAGGTACACTGCAGTTCCACCATTGGAAACATTACGGCACATTTACAAATATACAAATCCAGGATTAACAAACAGGAGGCAATACTAGAAGCACTTGTACAAAAGACAAATTCCATTTCAAGAGGCAGTCAGGCCAAGTAGCTTAAACTTCACTGGATGGTAGAGTGCACAGCCTTCTTTTCATATTCCTGGAAACTTGGTTTCAAAGCACAAGCCAGGATTCCACCTCCAAATATGCATATTTCTTTCCCATGCATTTAAAAACCAATAGAATCTCTGCTCCCCCTCCCCCCAGGACAAGGAGAATACAGCACAAGGAGGAACACTTGTAATAAAACAATTAAAATGCAAAGAACTAGCCGACTGCTTTCAGAGACCTGCTCAAGTTTGATGCTATTAAAAAGATAATTCAGGAAGTTTGCTATCTGCAATTTTACTATTGTTTCTTTGACCTTTTTGAGGAGATGCAAGGGTGTGCTCCACCTTCTAATAATCAGATCCAAAAATGAGAATAGCAGCTTTCACCTAGGTATGTGTCATCTCCAAAATGAAATGATTTTCTGGCACAAAGGCCTTAACGGTAATGCCCCAGCAAGTTCTATGGCAAATTCCAAGAACTGCAAGCATTATTAACATATGCAACAGAGGCCAGAGATATAAAGAAAAATGGAGATAGGTGTATCAGTGAAGCTTAAGTTACTGGGCAATCTCACAAATACACTTTTAAAAATTCATACACAGTACCAAGAATATCACCATCAGTTACTATCAGAAAGTATAACTTTAACCCCCGAAAGAGATGTCCTTTTTGTCACATAAATCTTCTTTAACATCTAAGTAGTCTCACCACTTGTTGTTTACCACCCTCAGAAGCAATGCAGGACACAAGGCACAGTTCAACCTAGTTGTCTGGCTATTAATCCTGATGATGCCGAAGTTCCATTGGGATCTGCTAAGAAAGCTGGAGATGTGGCTCAGCTCACCTGTTCCTTGTCACCAAGCTGTCTGTAGACAAACACTGCTTTGCACAAATCTTGTTCCTTTTGAGTATTATCTCTCCTCAAGCATTCCTCATTTTTCCAAAAAGTGTTTCATTAAGTGAAGCAGTATTCCCTTTCCCCCACATCCTAGCTGCCTTTGGGGAAATGTGTTTCTACTTCAACATGTTCATTTCTTATTTAAAAAATCTATGGCTTTAACTATGTTAAAAGCATTCAGTAATCCCCCATTGTCAGAGAATAATGTAACTGAATCTGATGAGAATTTCTTAAGATAGTAACTCCATTTAAATATGCAGCAAAAGCTACAAGCTTTCGCTGATCATTCATGGTGGGTTCCCTGTTTAATCATTCTTCTGTACTTTGTTATGTTTCCTATTTCTTATGTAAGCCAGGATGGTGAATATGATAAAGAAGTCCTTAAGACAGAAAATGTAAATAACCATCATGTAAAATACCACTCTGATCAGAAGAGTGCAGAACGTTGTATGCCATGAGCCATTTAAAAAATGCATTGCTTTCTGCCCATGTTTGTCCTGTATAGTCATTCCCAGGTGAAATTCAGTTTCCCTCCTTGCTCCTTCCTGCCTCTTGCAACTGAAGCAATGTAATAGCAGTGTCACAAAGTAACAGCTGAATAACCGGGTAAAAGACTCATTGCACTGTGGCATCTTAAAAAAAAATGAAGACATGCTTCTCCAACGGTATTTCTTTTGAAAAAGACTGCTCTCTAGATGGCTAGCAGGTCCCTGCAAGATCATAGGCTGCCTTTGCACTGAGCATCACTTCTAGCACACAGTGCCATGGCAATTATTATGGCAAAAAGATTCTGTGGGTTTCTTTAAGGTTCCTAGATGAAAATGCTTACACTTAGTCATTATGGGCTACTCACAGATTTGCTAATCTACTTCTTGGTCACCATGCAGTCTTGAAAAGGTGAAGAATAGCTGATCTCTTGAATCCCAGTGACTGGAAATATACAGTAGTATAACCCCCTTGGATAACATTTTAACCCATCCCTCTTCATCAGCTGGCTTTAAACCACTGTAGCTTTTAAATCCTTTTTAACATCTTAAACCTATCCTTTATTATTATTAGCTAGTTCTTTATGATGGCCCCTAGTTAGATCCCCTTCTCAAGAGTGTTGCAGTTTAAGTTTGCTCCCTTTTCTCAGCGCAGGGCCGAGTCCCACCCCACCCCATTCCATCTATGATGGCCTCTGAATAAAGAAGCCTTTCTTTCTGCCACTGAGATACCCTGGTTTTTGTTTCAATTGGTTATGGAGGCCCACCCTCCCCCCCAACTTTGTAAATTTCAGGAGATGGGGAGCAGTCATTTTATGTCCCACAATGCTCTTCCCGTCCTCCCTAACCCCCCATTAACAGGGATCTGCAACACTGGGTTATGGACGAGTTCCCAGGATCCCTCCCAGCGCATACAGGAACCTGAGGAAAGAAAAAGATCAGGATTAAAAAAAATAGCCCACAACACACTCAATTCACAAGACAACCATTTTCCACAACTCATTTTACCAAAGTTATCTAACTTTCATCATGTAGAGTAATTCGTTAAATTAATACAGCTACAATTAGAAGTGGAAACTGGCCACAATTCAAGAGCAATAAAAATCAATACCACTGGTTATGGTGGATATTAAAGTCATATTGGTATATTTTTTGTCCTAATACATAAAGTAAAATGAAAAGGCTGGATCTTTAAAATCAGTATGGATTAGTGGTTAGAACTGTAATGTCTATCCCTTTCTTCTCAATTTTTCATCCTTGAGACAAGATTTCTTTAAAAAAATGTTCCACCCCCTTTTAGTTATCCATTCTCCTTTCAATTGTGGGGATAAAATTTCACTCAACATTCTTAGAACTCACCAAGTATGGTTTTGCTGCTTCGCCTAAACACCGTAGAATGCAGCAAGCCTCTCTTTCAGAAGTGGAGGAAACTGCTCTGAGAACTGCTGCCAGTTATCTTCCCCAACTTGATCTTTGAAACCATGGAGAATCTGAAAAAAATACATTATCACACATTGGGGGAGAAGAAAAAGGCACATCATTACAACCACACCCTTCTCAGTACAACTCCCTCTCACATAAAATTACTAGAATTACTAAACTACTTGAAGTATTAAAATCTACAGCCTCCCCAAAAAAACTCGGAAAGACAGTTCAGAGATATAAGCTAGGAAATAACACGAGTATATATATAAACAAACAGCATCAACTTACTATAAAGTAAAGCAAATTTTAAAATAAAGAGTACTACTCTTAATATACTGCCAAACAAACCTCTTCCTATGATGATGACCTACCTTATAAAACATATCTCTCAGGTCATCCTTTGGACTCACCCATGAAGCAACAGCATCACAGAAGAAAATAAAATCCTACAAAAATATGAGAATTCTTAAGAAGATATTCACTACAGATTATAGTTCAATCCAACAAAAACACATTTATCATCATACAAAAGTATAGGGCATGAAATCAAAAAATCTAACCAGTATGATGAAACTAAGAAATCTGGCAAGAAAGATCTTGTGGAACTACTGTATGTAATATACTGGATGTTTTTGACTAGTTTTCTATATATTAATGAGCATCTGAAAAATACTATAGAAAATGGAACAGCCAGCTCTAATGTCAATTAATGAGAAATGAAGAACCATAACAAATGGAAACTTACATAAGACTTACATAAGTAAATGTCTGACTATTATGAATTAGGCTGGCAGAGTTCAAGGTAATAGGACCAATCTTTTTAGAAATACTAGATAAACATCCGTATTTGGAGTCTGGCAAGGGAGACACATGTAAAATTTAAAAATTGTCTCATATAAAAATCTATTTCATAATTGACTACTATTATAGCTAAGCATTTCCAAGTCAAACATTGTTAATTATTTTAACAGTAGATTTATCAGTACAGCAAGATCTACCTTCTTGTTCAGCCAGGGATAGCATATATAACAATCCACAATAATCTTTAAAGCTTATTTACTTGTACAACTCCACCAGGGTTTACTCCAATCATCATACAGATGCCACGGAAAGCAGAATCCTTCTCTTCGTTATCACGAATGTTCCTCAAAGATGTACACCTATGAACAATATATATGTTAAGAAAGCAAGAAAGACCAAAAACAATGCATTTCCCAAACCATGCACTAAGATTGAGCCTATATGGAAGATGTCTCCAGTCTGATTTAATTCCTGAAAAGCAAGCCCCAAAGTTTGTTTCTTTGCCTCTTTATAAACACTAACCAGGGTCTGATAAACTGCTGCAACATCGGTGCCACTTCCTGAGGACAGACATAGCCTAAGCGGCCAATTGTGATGGCTAGAAAAGACAAAAAAACAGATATGTCACAAAAGCAAAGCAGTGTCTTATCCATTTGTAGTAATAAGATATGGGTGGACAGAATCAATGGAGGTATATGGCAGTATATCACCTTAGCTTTATTATACTGCAGCACATAATATCAAGATGGTTCCACACTAGTACATGGTATCAAATTAGTTACCTGTTGTTCATAGAAAAAAAAAAACTCTACTTGGTAAATGTGTAATTTTTTAATCTCATTAAACCTTTAGCAAGTCATAAATCATTTTAAATTAATGAAATTTTAGTGAAGAAACAGCTATAGAAGTTCAAGGTTTCAATACATTTCCATCTATGATTATGTGCTCCCTTTATAAGTCAATCCTATTTTCAAAACGTGTATGAAAATATAAAGCTTTTATTTGATTATGATTATGTGTCACCAACTCATTTTGAAGTTCTTCTTACAGATTTCCTTTATGATGATTTATCCCTAACCAATATTTCAATCTCCCAATGGTGCACTCATTACCATCATAACTGATTTCATCCCCCTTGCTGCTAGTCATCCTTTTCTTCTCCTTCCTTCCACCTTCCTCAGCATTAGACAGCTAGGTGTTCGCATAATATGTCTGAAGTAGGATAATTTGAACATGGTTGAGTCAGAACTTTTGAGTTGATTTGTTCAATGATCCATCAGTTTGTTTTACTGATTGTGAGTGGTATTTTCAGGATTTTCTCTCCCACCAATGTTCAAAAGCATCAATACTTTTCCTGTCCTGATTTTTTAAAGTCCAATTTTTCCTTCTATAGAAAAAAAATCATAGGAAATGGTTGCATGACTTTGGTTTTTTTTGGAATGGACATAAGTGTCAGTCTGTGGCATATTTCTTGACTACTACTTATTTTGTTAAGGATTGATCCTAAAAGGCAGCTCTCCAGCACTTCAATATTTTCACTGCAGATTCTAGCACTGATTGTTCTGTTGCCATTTAGTTTGGTCTTCTTTATATTTAATTTTAGTCCCATTTTTTTTCACTGTGCTTTTTGATTTTTAATAGTAGGGCTTGTAGATCTTCTGTGTTTTTGGCTATCAGAACTGACATCAGCATAGTGCAGTTTACTGGTGCTCCTTCTTCTAATTCTAAAATCACCTTTCTGTTCTTCCAATCCAGCTTCTATTAATATATTGCACACATCAGTTGAATAAATAAGGAAAGAGTATGCAGCTTTGTTGCACTCCATTGAGTGTATTGAACTAGCCTGTTTGTTATGTTCTGTCCATACTGTGGATTCACAACCTATATACGTTTTCCATGAAGATAACATTCTTGGATTCCCATTTTGGGGGCATTTTTGACAACTTGACATGACTGATACAATTAAAGGTCTTTCTATAATTGATGAAGCACGCATTGACATATTTTGAGCATTCTCTGCCTTTCCCAATTATCCAGCATGCACCAGCAATAATATCTCGTCTTTCCCACCTTTTCTAAAGTCAGCTTGAATCTATGGCATCTCATTTTCCATGTAAGGCTCTAATCTGTGTTGGATGATCCTTAGCATTATTTTGCTGGCATATGACATTAAGGATATCGTACAAAAGTGTTTGCACACTCCCTTAAGTCTACTAGTTTTGGTGTTGGAGTACAGACTGATCTTTTCTTATTTTAGGTCATATTTTGTCATGTTCCAGATTTGCTGGCATAGTTCTGTTGGAACCTTGGTTCTTCTTCAGTTGGTTGTCATACTGTTGTACTCCAACAGTTCCTGTAGCCTTTTGACTAAGCAATGACCGGACTGTTGATTTAATTTTATCTTCTGGTACTATATGTTCTTGTAAGTTGTTATTTTCTAAGGTATCTTGACATCTACATCTGCATAAAAGGTGATAGAATGCTGTACAATCAGGCCAGAAACATATTTACAAGGGAGATCAGAGCAGCAAAAAGAAGCTACTCTGAAAAGCTAAGGAATCATTTCTCAACAAATGAACCAGCAAACATGTGGAAAACTCTTAAAAATATCACCAGTCACAGCAAACTTCCTTCCCATGCAAAAGGAAATCAACAACTGGTAGATGACCTGAATGTGTTTTACTGTACACTTGAGAGGACACTACTGCCACCTATCTACACAATCCCCATCTCAGACACACCAACAATGTCCAAGCCTCCTACAACTGGCCCCAATCCACTGGGTTCACAACCTCTGGTGATCACAGAAAAAGAAGTGCAAGATCTATTTCACAGACAAAAGCCTGGAAAAGCACCAGGGCCAGACAAGACAACTCCTTCTTGCTTAAAAGTCTGTGCTGACCAACGGGCCCCCATCTTCACCCACTTCTTTAATAAATCACTAGAGATGTGCTATGTTCCTTCTTGCTTCAAGCACTCTACTGTCATCCCAGTGCCAAAGAAACCCTCCATCAAGGAACTGAATGACTTCAGACCAGTTGCTCTAACATTTGTAGTTATGAAAACCTTTGAAAGGCTAGTGCTGGCTTACTTGAAAACTATCACTACATCCTACAATATCTTGAAACTCCAAAGACATATGCAAGGGTCCTCTTAGTAGACTTCAGCTCAGCATTCAATACCATCATTCCAGATATTCTTCTAACTAAACTAAATCAGATAGCTGTACCTAACCATACTTGTAAGTGGATCATAAGCTTTCTAACAAACAGGAAGCAGCAGGTGAAGCTAGGCAACATCACATCAGATACCTTTACAATTAGCATGGGAGCACCCCCCAGGGCTGTGTGCTCTCTTTACTTCTCTCTATATACCAATGACTGCATTTCAAAAGATCCTCTGTTAAAGTGCTGAAGTTTGCAGATGATACCACAGTGGTTGATCTCATTCGAGACAACTAGCCTTGTGGTGTGACTGGAACCATCTGGAACTGAATACACTCAAAACTGTAGAAATGGTGGTAGATTTTAGGAGAAACCCTCCTATACTACCACCTCTTACAATACTAGACAACACAATATCAACAGTAGAGACCTTCAAGTTTCTAGGTTCTATCATATCTCAAGTCTTAAAATGGACACCTAACATCAAAGCCTTCATCAAAAAGCAAACAAAGAATGTTCTTTCTGCGCCAACTCAGAAAGCTCAGTCTGCCCAAGGAGCTGCTGACTCAGTTGTACAGAGGAATTATTGAGTCTCTCATCTGCACTTTTATAACTGGTTTGGCACTGCAACCAAGACAGACACAAACTTCAACGGATAATTAGAACTGCAGAAAAAACAATTACTACCAGCCTGCCTTCCATTGAGGACCTGCCTTCCATTGAGGCATGAGTCAAAAAGAAGGCTGTGAAAATATCTAGAGACCCCTCACATTCTGGACATACATTGTTTCAACTTCTACCCTCTAAATGACATTATAGAACATTGCACATCAGAACAACTAGACACAAGGACAGTTTTTCCCTCCATGCCATCAGTATGCTAAACAATTAATTCCCACAACACTGTCAACTATTTACTAAGACTGTATTACTATTATTCTTCTCATCCTTCCTATTATCTATCGCCTCCTACTTATGATTATAACCTTGTTGCTTGTATCTTTACAATTTATATTGCTTTATTTGTTTCTTCGTATGACTTGATTGCTTATCTAGTATTCTATGACTATCACTAAGTGTTGTATCTTATGATTCTTGATGAACGTATATTTAGGTATAGAGAGCTTATGCACCAAAGACAAATTCCTTGCGTGTCCAATTACACTTGGTCAATAAAGAATTCTATTGTGTTCTGTTATATTCTATTTCGATTGCACAGTATTTCAGCATATTGCTTCCATCTTTTATCTTTGAATCAATGTCAATTTGTTCCTTGGCATTCTTCAAGATATTAAGACTGGAATACCTTTTGAGTTCAGATAATTTTTGGAAGACCTTCCTTTTCCCTTGTTTATTTCCATATTCAGTGTCTTTACAGATGCTCTTGTGCTACTGCTTGTTGTATTTTGTAACAGCTCTCTGATCTGTTCAACAGTTAGCACCTGGCCATGTCTTTGATGCTAATTGAGACCTTCCACCTCCTTTTATCAATAATGTAATTTCATTTGTACATCCTCCATCTGATAATATCCATTTATAGAGGCATTATTTTCGTTGTTTGAAGACAGCCATGAAATAATTAGAACAGCAGATATTGATAAGCTGATCCCCTGCTGCATTTCAGTTTCCTAAGCCATACAATTTAATATTTTCTTTCTTTGTGTTTCCAACATTGGCATTCCAGTCTCCAATCACAAACAACACATCTTGCTTTAAAGTTTTGTTTTTTCCAATTGAATTTGATCATAAAGATTATCAGCTTCATTTTCTTCTCAATTGGTAGTTGAAGCATAATCTTGAATGATTGCTATATTAAAGGATTGCCCATGAAGTCTAATCAATATTAATAAATCTGTATTTATGAGTTAATAAGTAATCACTAGGATAGAAAATGCATTTAATACAAGACTTAGAATGCCCACTCACCTGTGTTTTCCAGAAGAGTTTTAGGAGTATTTGGTCTGTTGATGATCTCCACAAGATTATTCAGCACCATCTGAACATATGGTTGCATTTCAGCCCCTGTTAAAAAAAAATTAATGAACTGAGTCATGCCTAACTGTAAAAATCTAAATTCCATATTTGAATGTCTTCCAATTTAACATCTTGCTGCTGCTTCACGCATGAAACAAAATGATTTTGATTCATTGATCAAAAAAGCTTGCATCAGTCTTAAAAATACCATTTAAGGCTAGAAATCAAACATGAAAAGAGTCCTGTTATAATTAGGCATGAAGCACAACTATAAAGTAGAAATTGATGCTATTATTTGGGTATTTATTTGATTTTGGCACCATCCAACTCTAGGCTGACTCACAATGTTAAATTCAAACGAATTAACAATATGGGGAATTTGGATATACACCATCAGAAAACATGCAAGTACATCTAGCAAGGGGTTCAATCCAAGTTAACCCAAGCATGGGAGAACACCCTGATATATAAGGACTTCCAGAATGCCATTCGGGTGGGAGCCACTCAGACTTCAGAGGGGACGCCATTTCAGATGGCAGGCACCAAGACACAGAAATACTCCTGACAAATGGCACTGTTTATTACAGGGACCCAGAGAATGCTCATTTTGTCAGTTTTTACTAGATGGGAAGAAACCATGGGAGAGATGGTTTCACAATTAATCAAGCCCTGTGCCATTTAGGGCTTTCTAGGCTATCATCACCACCTTGAATTGTACCTGGAGGTACACTGGCAATCTTCACAGCTCACGAAGAAGAAACATTTCCAAGTGGTTTTCACAGGCAGGCCTTCCCAAATCAGGAAAGGATACTCTGGACAGAGTTCTTCAAGTGCCATTTTTGTTTCTTAAGTCCAAGAAGAGCTTTATCACTCTTGAATGGAAAAATGCAATTCCATCCATGAATAAAGATGTAAGGTCCCCATATCTAGATGATTCCAACATCTACAGCCATTTGGTCTTTGCGGCATTGAATTTGTGTTAATTTCTTAGGCTGAGGCTCACACACCCTCCATGCACTGGGATAACACCTCAACAAATTATATCATCAAATTATCAAAATATATCATAGCCATCATTACAACAGTTGCATTAATGGCTCAAGACTGCGAGAGTGAAAATGTCACCGGGGGACTAACAGAAATAAAATCAAAAAGCACAACTTCAATAGTTTTCATGAAGAAATACATCACCTAAGCAACAAGAAGCCTATTACCCTAAAATGCCAAAAAGATATTGTTCTGATATAAAAACCAGAAAATACAACTGCAAAGTGTTTTAGTAGTCTATCCAACCATATTTGCGTGGGCACTTTTTTACACTCACCCATTTGCATGCATATTTCTCCAATTGCCCAAGTAGCATTGTTGCACACAGAAATGAATTCTGGATTCAGGTTGGTCCCTAAGATCGGCATGAATTCAGCTAAAGAGAAAATATGTTTACTCAGCATTGATTATCAACATAATAAAGAACACTCAAGTTGCAAATAACCTTATTAAAGATTCTGTACAGAAAGAATTAACTATCTAATCATTGTTTTAGGTCTTTCAATCTTAGTTTAGTAAGGTAGTTCTGGATCTGGACTGGCAAAATTCAAATGTGTGATTAGTTTGTCTTTTATTTTAAGAAAATCTAGCCTTAGTTCTAAAAGATCAGTACAGAACACTTAAATTTGAACTCCTACTGTATTCAACTACAACATTAGAAATACCATTTATATTTGGATCAATGATATTCTAGCACTCATCTGGAAGCAGTACATTTTTAAAATCATTTTTGTCAAACTCCAATAAATGGGTTGGTATAAAGGGCTCTATTTTAATGTAAATAACTGTCTTTTACATTTCAGTGTAAAGACTCAAATGTGTAATAATGTCAGCATAATCTTTATCAAAGTTTGAACCACTGATTTGGCAGGTCTTCCTCCTTCCTTCAGTTTCACAGTATTTGTTAAAAGCTAACATGACTGATCAAATTATCCCTTTCTTTAATCTGTTAATCTACTTCTGTGTGTTAGCAGCACAAAACCCAGAATAGAAGATCAGTTGTGTATTTGCCATCTTTGAGTCCTCATCCCACACAAAACTGGCTGGCTGGGACAGTAATCACTTTCTTTTTAATCTTTTTTCTCACTAAAGCTGGAAACTCTCTGTTAATATACTGCATTCAATGGAACTTTCTTTTATCTAATGGGAGTTTCTTTTAAGTGGAATAGAAAGGAAAACATCTGGAATCTGTACTTTTCAAAATGTCTCAACAACTATGAATTAGGACGGGAAAAGAAAATGCCAAAGATCATCTTTTTGTCAGGAGGATATAAACATAAACTAGATACAAGTCAAAGTTAGCAATTAACATAATGCCCTTCTAACCTCCCAACAATGTACATTTCTTGCTTTTCTTACCAGGGATTTTAAAAAGCATCAATACTGCTACTGCTACTATCATAATAAATACCTGCAGGCCTTGGGGGGAAAAGGTACCTACCTATACATGGCTTGACGTGCATAAAGCAGGCTTTGGTAAGATCTCCCAAGAGTGCAAAGGAGCTTTGCCGAACCTCTGGCATAGTATCCTATAAGCAGGATAAGTAATATGAGAAAATAAACCCCTATTTATTATTTTAATCACAGTATTGTGTAAAAAGTGAACAAAACTAGAAAAGTACGAGATCTAACATGATGCATAAAGCAAATGTGTGAATTTATCAGCTACATGGTTAAATTTTATTTCAGACACAGAAATCAAATCATCTGTGCCAGCTTTGTTTCAGCCTTTGCTCCAGGCACTTTGCCTTATTGATATTACCATACAACTGATTATTTTTTCTGATTAAAAATTTGCCATGTTTATATTAAAAGATGAACTAAGCTGAACTAAGTTTAGGACAAGTAACCTGTAGCTAGCCATTTGAATTATTTTTTTATTATTCAATTTTGTTAAGCTTTTTTTGGATTCATTTAATTATAAAAACTTATGTATATTTCTAAATTAGTTATTTCATCTACTCCAGTCCCCTTTCTCATAACTTTAATATGCTGTCAAAATTATCTTGAAGTGGTAACTATTCCAAAGTGTTTACAGCTTTCATTTTTAGAATGTTTTTATAAAGCAAATAATTAAAAACATGCAATGCAAAATACTTTCTCTAAACTACCTACGTCACTCTTGCAATCATGCTAAAATATGTTATATAACAGCTCACTATTTTTATCACAATATTTTCAAGCCTTGTGGTTTTTGTTTGATCCCTGAGGAACTATTTCTGGGCTAAAGAGCCAAACATGTAAAGCGTTCACTCACTTGCATGCACTGGAACAGTAGAGTCATTATATTGCTACGGGCCACAAGCTGTTCAACATGACATCCAAGACCTTCAGCTAAACCACTTAGCAGATCAAGAGCAACTATCATGAAGTCTTTATCAGGTGCTTCATACTGATCAGGGTGTTGACTGTACATCTGCGTTGGGAAAAAAATAATTTATTGCAAAAAAAAAAAGGTAATATGACTAGATTTCAAGTTTTCTTGAGCAGATTGAAAAGAGTAGTTTTGCTACTATAAGAACTTGCAATCATATGCAGCTCCCAGGAGCCCTCCAGAATTTTCCACTGAATTGTAATTTTTGACATTGCAGATTAAAAATTAAAAATACAATAATTATTCAGTGTATTTTGATTAAATCTAAATTAACTCACATTTGAATTTTCACATTGTTACACATTGTTCTACAGAATGAAGCCCATACCGTCAAGCTCTAAACCAAATATAGCCAGCCCTTGGATTGAAAACTGTACACCCACACATTAAAACAATAGACTTGGCAAATTCAGGCAACAAAAGATTATTCAATTCAAAAAAACTTATGATGAAGTAATCTGCTCTGTTTACTGCTTATCCACAAGCAAGCCATGATGACAAAACAGAAACATGTTTTGGGAACTTAGAACAAATATCTCAGATACTGCTGAGAAAATACTGCCATACCATTGCTTGAGCCAAGGTTTTCTGCACAAGCGTTACACAGCGCTGATAGACCGGTTCACAGTATGGTAGGAAGCCACTTTGCAGGGCAGTTGCTACAGATGACAAACACTGTAGAAGTGAATGGACAGTGCATGAAAGATTATGTTGCATGTACATTTCTGTACTTAAATACTGAGATCAGGAATTTGAGATTAAACATGAATATCAGTTTCTCTCAAGTTGCTAAAATGACACACCAAGACGAATCCCTACAGAGAACAGGACTTACAGACAAGAAGACATTTATCTTTAAACAGAGCATCAGACAAGTCAATTTTTCATGCACAAGGACATTAATCATATCATTTGAGACACTAATACCCATCCAAATAATTAGTAGCTGATTGGCTACTTACTTCTAGGAGGGGAAAAAGATCCTTATCCTCATCCTTCAGCTCATTCCATTTCTGGATCAGTGGAGGCATCAACTTTTGAATATATTCCTGGGAAAAATAAGGCAACTTAAACATTTCAGTTGGAACCATTGCCAGCATCAGTCCAGAAACCTTAGAACTAAAAATCATTCAGTACATTACAGATTCAGTCACAATTTTAATTTGTCATATATGTTTCTGGCATTGGGATTTCTGCTAGAACTCTAATTACGTATTATTTACCAGATTTGCAAATGCTAACAATTGCATTGATAGGGGCATCTATTCATAAAAACAGAAGTAGAAGACAGAAAAAACAAATCTGAGAAATTTCAGTAATATCTGACTTTTGAGATTTTGACTATCATAAGTAAATTAAGAGAAGTGATTAAGCAGCTGACCAGGAAGGAGCCAAGCAACTGAATGTTGCCATTAACCTTTCACTATGTATACCTGAAGTAGGAACCTGTAGCACCTTGGTTGTTTCTAAAAACAGTAAACCACACATACACCCATCATTACTGAAGGCTGTTTTGAACTGCAGGTCAGTAATATCTAGAAGGCCAGTTTCAATTTTATTTCAGTTTTCAAAAAACAAAGAAAAAAAACATCTTTTTTTAAAAAAACAAAGAAAAAAACCATCTTTTTGGTTCCAGGTTTTCAAATCTCCATACTGATATAATCTCAGTTACATATTCATCTTTTATCTTTCACATTCAATTTCATGTCTTAACACTATTTTAAATATTCTTTATTAATTTTTCCCCTCAAATACTTTCCTCAGGCTTATTTTATAACTCTCTCATTCAAACCTAAATCTATTACATATCCTTTTCAAAGTTTTCATATTTTCAAAATAATTATACTTTTATCTGTCCTGTGTACAATTTCAATCCATATCCACATTTCAAACATTACAAAACAAGGTTTCCCCTATAGTTGCCAATTAAAGTGTGTCACCTTCATATCTTATAGTTGATTCCCTTTCACATCCCATTAAAAATTCTACTTCTAAATTATCCCATTAAATGTCACCCAATATGCCGTTACCTAATATCTATAACATAAATCCCTTTTTAGTCCGATTCCGCATTGTACTTCCCCTTTAAATTACCTTTTAAGTTTAAAAGAAATAAAAAATAAAAAGGAAAAAGATAATTAATCAGTTAAAATTCATCCTAAAAAGAAAAGATTGGTATTATTTCCCTTACAATCCTTCTCATAATTCATTTCAATCATATTCCATAAATCCTTAATATAATTAATATAATTCAATTGTATTTTACATATTTTTGTTTTTTATTTGATCTGTTGTTGAATATTCCATAAAGTAACAGTCCCCGTTTCATCTTCCATTTTAATTACATATATTTTCCTATTTTCTACATAATTTCTTATTTCTAAAATATTTATACAATCCCATATCAACATGCAGAATCCTATTTTAGTTGTATTTTCAGCCATTATCTGTCTGTCAATCAAATTATTCCCTTTAATTCTAGATCGTTTCCCATATTTCTTTATTTTCTGATTGTTTTTTATACCTTATTTTCCCCTTTATTTTCTTCCTGTTTCTCACTCCAGTTTTTGTCCCCCTCCCTCTTTCATGCTTCGTTCTGTAATCCTCCCTTCTGCTCTTTCCTTATATTTTGTTTCTCACAGTTCCTTTGTCTGATTACTTCCTCTTATCTCCAATTTTTAAGTCCTTTCCCCGCTTTTGAGTTTCAAACCTCGTTGTCCCAATTTTTTATTAAAGATGGCCTCTCCTTTATTCAAGTCGCCTCCTTCCTCTGAAGTTTTTTGCTGATCCTCATAGTCCAAACCCGCCATTTCCAGAGATCGCAGAACAAAGCCAAACAATTCTTTTACTTGCGGTTGTTCCTTTATATTTTTTAATAACATTTTCAGTTCCAAATAAAGTTCTGCCATCTTTCAACACTTCCCAGTACTTTTAGACAACCAAATTCTGTAAGATTGCTTCCCAGAATAAATTTCAATTGTATCCAGTAAGAATCCAATGTTCAAAGTTTCCAAAATCATCAGAGATCCAGAATAGTTTTTTCTTGCTTTTTTCTTTGTTACAAAGTTCCAAGCTTCACTTTCACTTTCCAGGGGCTCTATTTGATTGTAGCAAAATTTCATTTACTTCGTTATCCTTTAAAAGTCTTTTAAAAGTTCACATTAATTTCTTTTAGCATCAGGTGACACTCTTTACCATGTCCAAGTTCCACCCCTTTTTTTCCTTCCTCCACTTTTTCTCCTTTTCTGGCTTTTAAGTTTAAAAAGCTCCTTGTTTGCCTTTTGACACTTTCAATTTCAGATTTAAGTTTGCCTATTTGGTGTCAGGATCATTTTCACTATTTTCCTTTTCTAAATTTTTTTTCAAAATTCAAAGCCACTTCCAGTTGTCAGATCTTTTTATCTTCCTCTTCTTTGCAGCAGCTTTAAAAGTCTTTTCCAAAGAGTTCTTAAGTATTTTAGCTCTAAGGTATCTTGTATTCAGATGTTAATCCTGCTTAGCCAGGTCACCCAAGCTGTCCTTCTCTGCTCCTGCAGGATTCTTGTCAGTTTGATCTTCCTCTTTGTGATGGCCATTTTGGTGCATCCGCCTTCCCACCAGTCTGCACCCGCCTTCATCTGCCTTTGGAGAGGAGTTTTATGCCTCTCCAAGGAGGGGAAATGCAGCTCCCCTTAACTCTGCTGGAATTCACCCCTTTCTCCGCCACCTCTACGGGGTGGCTTCAGCCCCAAATCAGGTAGATCGGGGCCCTCCAGTGGCGAGCACAAACCAAAACTGCTGACAATTGCAGATTTTGGTCCATTGCTGAGGGAGCCTAACCAGAAGAGCTGGAAGGCCAGTTTCCTGATGCACTTGATACAGAGGCAGATCACCAGCTGTTAAATATAGTCTACAGATACTTCTTAACCTACAATTCATTCAGCTAATTTTGAAGTTGCAATGGCATGAAATGCATGATGGCTGACTGGTCTTTGGAGTTCTGGTTATTCCCAGTACCGCAATAGTCACATGATTGTAACCTGAGCACTTGCAACCAGTTCACACTTACAACCAGTTGCAGCACATTGCAATCATATGATCATCATTTGCAATCTTCCATGCCTGCTCCCCCAATGGGGAAGCCAGGAGGGAAGATCATAAATGTCTGGGGTAAGTCTCCCTGACTTGCACACCCTTTCTCAGCCCTCTGTGCTTGTGCTGTGCTGGTACATCCTCACCAAACAGCACCTTGACTTTTGTACATACTTTGTGTAACCTCCCTGACATGCACCACACACGCACTGTCTTGTGCACTCACCATAACTATAAAGAAGCTAATCTTAATTATTAGGGGGAGGTTGTTTTCTGCTTTTGTTTTGATGTGGAAGAACTCTGAAATTCATTCTATCCTGGTGCCTGAGTGTGGGGTTTTCTGCACACAAGGTAAGATCTCTTCCATTGAGCTAACCCTTTCCATCAAGTTCTTCCAGTCATTAGGAAATCTCTTAGTGTCAAGAGCATCAACAGACATGAACTGAAAAGCTTTTCTTTTCTAGAAATCCCATCTGTGCATTAAGAAAATAAGTTTGATGGAAATCCAAAAACTGTAAAAGAGGCGCCCCACTATGACAACACTTTTAAGTTGGAGTCAGATCCCTACCTATAATACCATCAAATTTTATTATGAAAGAACATTTAATTTCAAGATTTATGTTTTAAAGAAAACAGATATAAGTAGCAGATCCCCTTCTTCCTAATGTTATCCTATTGAGTACAAAAAAAAAATATATCACTACCTGAATTTGCCTGCATTTAAAAATCCTGGCACTAATAGTATTTTATTCAAGTGGGAAGAAATAGGGAGACAGTTCAACTAATCACAGTCATTTAATGCTAGCAGTTTCTGCTGACACTGCTGCCAATAGGAAAAAAATGTACTAACCGGCTGGTTGAGGTGGTGTCCAACAGAATCAGCCAGAGTGCCAATTGCATCATATAGTATCAGCAAATTCTTGTGCTGGTATTTTCCAAAAGCAAAAACCAAAGTATCCAGAATGAAACTGAGATATGGGACCAATTCTGTGCAAGCTTCTTCCTCAAGTGTGGCAAAAGCACTAAAAAATGACAATAAGAAGTAAATACAAACCCAAAGGATAACAGCACAATGAAGTGGATAGATAGAAATGAAAAGTCAATCCAACACTTGTTTCAGTTTGGATAAAAGAATAGTTTTATTGTGCTAGCCTAATTACTATTTTTGATCTCAAATATAAAGGCATTTCTCTGGATCAGACAGTACGAATACATGACTCATCATGTGATAGAGCTCAATCCATCAAATTCTTCATCATATCCAAAAAAAGCCTCAAGATAACAGTAGAAAGCCTTACAAGGAGAGTTTTGTAGACATGCTTCAGGGTATGGGTGGCCAGCCCATACAAATCATATATTCTGGATGCAGGTTGGCAATGTAATAATTATTGTTTTCCCAGTGTTTCTTTCTCAGGATTATAACAGGCAAGCAAAATGAGGCTACGCTCTTCTAAGAAACCAATGTCAAACTGCTTACTTGCACAATGGCAAAGAGAAGTCATTATTCCAAGCCAAACTGCCAAGAATAGAGGGCATTAAAATATGTAATACTCTGTGCAGCATTTATGTTTCCCAAAATTCCATTCATGCTACAGATCCTAGTTTTATTCAAGGCTACAGATGGAAGCGCGAGGTTTCCAGATACCTTTCTTAAGCATTTTTAAGCTCCCTATCAAGCCTAGGAGATAACAATAACCAGCTGGGACTCTACAAAGACATTTCTATACTTAAGGAGGAAGGACTATGGGTGGTAAAGGATCATAAATGTTCTAATTGTATTTTAATTATTAGCCACTTTGACTACAAATTAAAAGAAACACAAGAAATAATAAATAAATAAATAAATAAATAAATAAATGAACATATTTGTGCAGATAAAAAACAACAACTTAAGTCTCCAATGCTGTCCTTCACAGATAACTGACACATTCCAGGAGCAGATTACCTGCAAGCAGCCTCCTGCACTCTTTTATTACTGTCAAGAATCCTTTTGAGCAACTCTGTCATCAGAGGCTTGAGATACATGTCTGGGGGTTGGCTTACAACCCAGTGTGCATAGCGGCTCAGGGTCCAGCAGGCAATGGAACGCACCAGAGCCTTCTTGTCAGACAGACATTGGATCAAGTGGGGAATCAGCTCAGGAAGATAAGGAACCATGCCCTGCATGCAGCCTAGAAATGCAAAAAATGTTTTTAGTACATGATGTAGCCGTACTCAGGTAAACTTATTAAAACTGTCAATTCCATGCTTTTTTAAAAAGTGACCACTAATGTCCTTATCCCTCAGTAGAAATAAATTCTGGTTTTAGTTAATAACTTCAAGATCCACCTTCAGCAATTGCCCCTAGGACAAGGATTCCAGACTCCTTGATGACCCACTCAGGATGGAAAAGCAGCCCCTTGAGCAGTGGCAGCAGATGCGGGAGGAGCTCATCTCGAAAGACATTGGCCAACACATCAAGGGCAGCAGCCGAACACTTCCCTGCAAAAGAAATGGGCCATGTGACAGAAATGACATGAAGTCTGGAAGAAAAACTTTTCACATCAATAAGTAAGAACAGCTTCTGTGCTAAAACCTGTCATGTCAGAAATATATTTATTACTTCAACGGTGTATATTGGAAAGTTAATTATATGTTCTTCTCTCAAGCCCCTGCCAATATGATATAAAATTAGAGTTAAAAAGGGGCAGCCACAAAGAAGAGTTAACAACTGGTTCCCAGTAAAACTTGTTTTCTACAATCTAATTATAATCCAGTTCCATATAACAGCAAAGTAGAAAATGCATTAACCATTTCACCTACGCAAGTGCTACAGTTTCAAGTTCAAAAATAGTCATAGTATAGCACTCTCTCCATTTGACCCATGAGCACTATTTCCCAGAACCCACATCCCTGGCATTTTATTCCCCTCGATCCCTAGAGCATCATTTAATATCAATTCCCCTACGCACTCAGATTCCAGTCAGACAGTGTGTCATCGTCATCATCCTCATCCTCTCCATCTTCCTCATCCTGCAATCGCTCTTCTTCGTGCTGCAGAGTAACTGTGCGTGATTTATGAAAGCGAGGTTTGATATCTTGTTCACTATCTGGGATAGCTTCATCCTCCTCCACATCACCCTGCAAGTGAGAGAAAAGAGCTTATGGAATCCTATTTGATACTGAATCTCTCTTGCTAAAAAAGCAAAACACTGTATAGTATTCCACTGATTCTTCAATGAAATACCTGAATTACTCTCTGAAACTCACATGGTTACTGTCTCCATAAAACAGATTCAGATAAGAAACCAACAAAGACCATGGATATCATGTTCACTTGCAGCCATCTGAATTTGACTAGTGAGAAATCAACTTATGAAAATACTTCAAAATGCTTACTTAAACATTGGATAGCATGAAGTGAACTACAAGTTTCTCAAGAGGCTTCAGACAATACTTCTATGGATCAGACAGTACAAATATAATGCCCATCACTGCTGTCAGATTGAAGGTAATGCATCATTTCCATAAATGCATTTGCTCAGCCTTTTCCTTGTATTTACAAATATGTTATAACGTTCTTTAAGAGGCAAAAATCCATACCATTTGACTTATTGCCAATAACTTCATTTTGTTACCTGATATATAAAGTATGACTGCCAGCTTTGTGTAATAGTTAAGGCACAAGGCTAGAAACCAGGAAACCAGAGTTCTGATCCTGCCTTAGATAAAAAGCCAGCTAGACAACCCTGGGCGTCACTCTTTCTCAGCCCTTGGAAGGAGGCAATGGCAAATCACCTCTGGAAAAATCTTGCCAAGAAAACTACAAGGATTAGTCCAGAAGTCAAAACTGACATGAGGGGACCAGTATATAGTGGGTATACTGTATATATGTGTATTATATTTTTTGCAATTGATAATGTACTTTTCAATTTCATAGAAATGTCCACCCTTTTTTCCAGAACATAAGGAGGGATGTTCAACAGTAATAATGGCATAAAAAACAATGAAGCAGTATTGAAGCTATTATGCAACATGGAATATTATCATTTTAATTAACTTGGCTTAGTAAAGAACTATGAATGGTGATAAAAAGTCAAAAAAGAAAAAGTATCAAGAAACTAAGCAATATAGTATACCTAAATTGTTCAAAGTAATACCTTCAACAATATGATGTCAATTTCTGAATATTTCATGCCCTTCACCAAAATAGGAATCAATCTGTTAAAAGAAAATGAGATAGATTAGTTTATCAGGTGAAAATTTGACCCAGAACAATCCGGATAACAGCAGCTTTTACAAATAGGAATGAAAATGTATGATTTGCATTTCAATAGCATCTGAGAGTTCAAAAACATTTGAATTATTTTTAAAGGCAAGGAAGTATTCACATAAGATATCATGGCCTCTATTGTTAGGCATGCAACTACAATATGTAATACCGTTTCTCCAAAAAACAACCCACCTTGAAAAGAAGCCCTGTCACGTTTTTGAGCGCATGTGATCAAATTAAGCCCCCACCCACAAAATTAGATCTAAGACCCTGCCCATTCCGGGGTGCAGGGGAGGGGCGAGGCACACAGGTAAAAAATAAGCTAGGATGGGGTGGTGGTGGAGCTGCCAGACTTTGCACACCCTGACACCTGCCACGCCTTCTGCAGCTGGATCTGGAGCTCTGTTATCAGCTGCAGATGCCTTCCAGCAGGCATCTGAACATGAAACAGAGGCCGGGGCGATGCATATGAGTGATGGCAAGCAGCTGCAGAAGAAATGGCCCAGCAGTGGGCTCCTGCTAGGCAGGGCTATCGGTGCCACCACCACAAGGTGAATCAATAATTAGAACTCCCCAAAAAGGCCTAGCCATTTTTGGGGGGCTCAAAAGAAAATAAGACCTGGCTTTCTTTTTGGAGAAACACAGTAGTAAATTATAAAGTCCATTCAGACTTGGGGTGTGGTTAAAAAAAAGTAGTAAGACATTCTAGGGCACTGGTTCTCAACCATTCTTCACCACAGACCCCTTTTAAATATCTTTTGTGACCACAGACCATGGCCATGGACCCCCAAGACTTAACTCAAGATTTAAATAAATTTCTTTAAACTTTACAGACCCCAAGTGATGACATCATGGATCCCCAAGGATCTGCAGACCACAGGTTGAGAACCACTAGGGCAAGACCAGATTTAGTGGGTTAAAGCTACAAAGAAGGTGGTTCAAGCCAGAAATCAGGAATACTTTATAACTGTAAGAACTGTTTATCGGTTAAATAGGCCATCACATTATGTGGTGATTTTTCTTTCATAAAGAGAGCCAATCAGAAATGCTGTAGTGTATTCTGCACTGAACAGGGGGTTGGTTTTCTAATTCTATAATAAATCTACAATCTACAATAATTTTATATTAATATGTGAGAAGATTATAGGAATATAAGAAGTATACATAACAATTGACAGTGGCAATTAGTAATAGCTGGACAATAGCAATTGATGGACAATTTTAAAATATTTTTCTTCTTTCCAGTTCTGGAAAGAGTAATCAAGTCTTATGCTCAGTCCTATAAGAAGCAATCTAAATGACATGCCAAGATATGCAAGTTCAATTTCACTTATTGAAATATGAAGATAGATTTGCTTAAAAAAGGGTGGCCAACTGACTTGTCCCATCTTTCTAATTAATAACTAGTACAGTGACAGTTGGCTTGGTGAAGTCTAAAGTTTAAGTTATGAGAGATACTATCCAACTGGAATAAAATAGTTGTGGACTATTTCTCATGAAAATACTCCTTTGGATATATATTAACTTTTTTCATTTCTATATTCTGTTATTTTATTGTATTAGGTTCTCTAAGGAAAGTTCATAAACATATACACTGAGCTATATATGTTTAATATATAGTTTAACATAAACTATTCAGCCAGTTGAAACTCAGATAAGCAAAATTGGTTTAGTATTCCATCTCCTTTTTTGCACAAAGCTTCTGTTAAGAAAGGATACAATAGTGCATCTGCAAACTTTCACAATGTAAAGATCAAACACTTACTACATGAAAACAAGTTCATGGAGCAAAAAGTAGACCATGCACTACTGCCACTATTAAATTACTCACTGTACTAGAGGTGAAGACAGCACCTCTTTGCAGATGGGTTGCTCAGCCAATGTTAGCCAGAATTCACATGCTTCCAATGCCACATTTTCATCACTGTCCTGAGTCCTCTCAAGCATGTACTGTAACAGACAAAACCACATGACATAAAAGCTTTGATTCAAGAAATCATTTTTTTGGTTTGTGTTTGTTGCAAAAAGCAGTACACATACTCCTTGACTTACAACACCTTATTTAGTGACCATTCTTAAATATTTTAAAAATCCTCCAACATTCATTGTGATTATTTTACTAGCATTATTTAATGACTTGTAAAATTAATTTCTCCTGTTGTAGAATTAAGAATTGTATTTGAAAAAATATTGGTCTGTGGACTTTAATTTTGAAGGATTTGGAGAAGAAAGAAAACAAAGGTTGGAAGTAAATAATTTTCATTTTTGAATAGAGAATAAAGATAGACCTCAACTTGCAACATTTCATTTGCTGATTGTTTGAAATAACAACTGTACTGAAATAAGTGCCTTATGACTGTTTTTCACACTTATGACTGTTGCAGCATTCCCCTACTCAGGTGACCAAAATTCAGATGCTTGGCATCTGTTTCATATTTATGAGTGTCCTGGAGTCATGTAACAACCGTGGCAAAAAAGGTCGAAAAATGGAGCAAAAGTCCCTTAACAAATGGCTCGCCTGGTAGTAAAACTTTTGGGCTCAATTATGATAAGTTGAGGACTACCTCTATTTGGTAGTGACCTAACATGTATTTGCTTGTGACTGGTCACATAAGTAGCATAAGTCAATGAGAATGAACCTTTCTATGGACCAGAGGAGCAACACAAGTGGCTAGCACACATTATCCCTTTCTCGTTTCTGTTCCCCCAAAAACTGATGAACAAATATTAACTTCCAGAATGTTGTACAATGTAGACAAAATTTTAGACTGGATGGTGCAGGGTCACATGTTTCTTGTATTTTTGTTCATTTAGCTTATTTTATAATCATCATAAACTTTATATTTGATAAACATCAACAAGATGAATAGTTGTTGGGTATCAATGTATGCTGTGTGACATTCAAATTGTTGTAGCATGTCACCTCTGACATGCATGTGGTAGGTTTGCTATCACTGGTTTAGAGAGTAAAGTAAGTAATTTCAAAGTAAGAGTACTTACTTGGATGATGCTATGCATGTGAGGGATCAGTCGGTCAATTCGCACTTCTAGCAGCATTACTAATGCTCTACAAACATTCTTTCGAACCTCAGGATCTTCATCTACTGCCAAGGCAAATAAGTGCTGCCAAGAATGGAATGGGGAAAAATTATTTTAAGTCATGAATCAAGCTGGACAAATGGATCTTGAAGCTGGACAAATGGATCTTCTAGAACTGTAGCAGCCTAGACAGAAGAAAACCTTCTCTCTCTCCTATGCAGAAAAGCATTACAATCTGTGTTCTTTGTCAATACAGAAATGCATTTATTTTGCATGCAACTCAAATCAAGTGCAAGTAGTATTTCTAACAAATGGACACATAGTGACAACGAAGTTAGTAAAGCCAAAACAAGTTGTACACTCTGTGAATATTCAAGTTTTTCATAGACACTGTCTGCATATTTTCCAGTACAGAGGTAGCACAAGACAGCAAAACGATGACCTCAGTATGCATACTTGAGGCCATATTATATTTGTTTTTTTAAGTTTTCGCGGGTACTTACATGTATGCTGTTCAGCTTCCTTCGGGTATTATCCCACATTATTGTAGTTGTGCTTTTAAAGTTGTAGCTACAACTTTAAAAGCACAACTACAATGACGTGGGATAATACCCGAAGGAAGCTGAACAGCATACATATTATATTTATCTAAATTTATGTAAAGGAATATATTGGTGTTAAGAACCAAATACTTTTCTCCCTGTACTGGACCCTGTGTTTCAAAGGTTGTCTCTGACTATGGATATGTAACTAAAGTAAAAAGAAATTACTAAAACATAGAAAGCTAAGGATGCATCCTTATCTTCCTTTAAGAAATCATTAAGCACTAGACAAAAAAACCCTGATACTCCCTATAGCTACAGTAGTAGACAAATATAACAATAACAGAAGAAAGTCTGATCATATGTTGTGAGATTAAAGAACTGTTAATTCAATGGCATCAAACTTTGCTATGAAGAATCTTGGCATTTCTTAAAATTTTGAGGCCTCCTTATCTACACATTAGCCAGTAAATAAATTTCCCAAGAACAATTCCACAGCTTCTCTCCACTATTGTTCAGATAGAGAAACTTTTGATGTTTCCAGTTTCAGAATACTTGAACCAATAACTGTAATAATCAGAAAGAAAACCTCTAGAAGATGTTCACAGATTTCGTTTTATTAAAGATTAAGTGATTTCTCCTTAAAGAAGAGAATTTACCTGAATGTGGGAAAGCTCACAAAGTCAGGAGCTTTCCCCTTCTATCCATAAAGTGCTATGTTATAATGACATTATAAGGAGACTTTTACTGTAATTTTAAGGGTGCATTCTTATTTTTAAAGGTCTATAAAATCTATTAGAAACTTATCAGTTTGCTGTAGTTGCTCACCAAAGTTACATAGGAAGTGCTGTACATTGAATGGGATCTGGAAGTTGGAGAAAAGGGATTTGGGAATTACCCAACTGTACTCTAAAATTATAATAGTAATGAGTCCATAGAACACCTAATACATAAACGTGTATGTATTCCGGTTTGAGCTTCTTTGGCAACAGACCAAAACCATGTCTCTGCGTGGTTTCGATCCGTGCTCGCCGCTGGAGCGTCTCGAGCCAGTTGGTTTAGGGGCTAAGCCAACCTGTAGAGGTGGTGAAGAAGGGGGAGATTGCCTGCAGGGTTGAGGAGAGCCACATCTGTCCTCCCCAGATGGCCATTACTCCCTTTCCCGAAGGCGGTTGTAGCAGTAGCCAGAAATGGCCACCACAAAGAAGAACTCGACCGGAAAAGAATGTGCAGGAGAAAGATAAGAAGAGAAAGTTTTGGTTGACCTTGGTCAAACAGCAAAAGCAACAAATAAGGTACTCTGGAATTGAAAATATTAAAAAAAACCAATAACATTGTTCCCAAAGAAGATTTCCAAGCTGCGAAGGAGAGAGAGAAAAGGGAAAGGATTTGATTTTTTTTCTCCTCTTCCTAAACTGACAGCTAAGAGACTTAAGCAAGAAATTGGGAAAAAAAAAATCCACTTTGACATCAATAGGCATTTAATGCTGAAAAAAAAGTCAAAGGGATAATAAAGATTTCTGGATAATTAAAAGTTTTTGAAAACAGGAGAGAAAAGAATAAAAGGGCAGGATCTGGAAGGCAGGAGACTGCCTAGAAGTAAAAGAACTTATAGCAAAATCTCAACAAGACTTCCAAAAGGTACATCTTAAGTGAAACATCAACAACAAAATAGTAAAACCCCAGGAAGAGAAAGTGAAAAAAGAAATAAGAAACAGTTTGGGATTATTCGGATTACTTGGTAATCTCTGGATTCTTGGTTATTGCATTTGAATGACTAAAATCAATCAGGTGGTTGTTTAAAAACTATTTAAAATGGTTCCACTTTGAGAAGAACTAAAATGGAACTTGAAAAGTACAAAGAAGATGCACAAGAAGGCAGAGGTTCTTTTGGCTTCGTATTTCAGTTCTCTACAAATGGAGATTTGGAATTATGAGAAACAACAAGAAATGCCTGAAGAACAAGAAGATTGTGACAAAGAAGAAGCCAACTTTAATGAACAAGTAATCTCAGGTGGGGAAAAAAAGGAAAGGGGGGAAGAGAATGGAAAGTTAAGATTGGGAAAAACAGCTCCAAAAAAAATAGAGTGAAAAATAAGTATAAAATCAGAAAGCAACAGAAGAGGGAAATGCAGAAGAGAGAATTAGAAGTAGAGAGACAAGGGGGTAAAAAGGGGAGGGAGAAGATGAGAGGGAAGAAAGAAAGGAAAAGAAGTTATAAAGGACAGAAGCAAAATATAGAGAAACAGGGCCTATTTAGAGATAATGGATGAAAATCTAATGGAAAAAGAGATTCTTCGAAGCCACATTAGATAATATTGTATATTAGAAATAGAATAATTTCAGAAAATATGAAACAATGTATGATTAACATGTTTGATAAAATAGTTATCGTAATTTAGTGGAATGCTTGTCAATAAATAAAATGTCACCAAAATGAATATTTTATGATTTACAAAACATATGTGAAGAAAAATAAGGGAAAAATTAATTATAGAGATTATTGTGTTTTGAAGGAAGTATGATATTTAATTGAAAAGAAATGTTAAAGATGTTAAGACTTTAATGATTATTAATGATAGAACTGAATTGGAATGGAATGAGGGTTTATAATTACATATATTTATAATCCTTTTTTAAAAAAGAATATAGTGTGCATTATAAGAATGTACCAAGCAGAATTCGATTGAAGTTATGTATTATGTATTATATTGAAGGTCATAACCTTAAAGGTATATATTGAAGTTTAATAAGAGTTCAATGGATATAATTAAAAGATATAAAGGTGTCATACTCAATTATTAACTACAGGAGAAAATTTGTTCAATGAGAAAAGATATTATTGAAATTGAAACAGAACAGACAAAAAGTATAAATATAATGATCTGAATTGCGATGAGATAATCAAAATAAAATTGAGAAAATTAAAAGAGGGGAAAAACTATATAGAAAATGTAAAATAATATAAGATTTGGAATAGAACACAAAAAAGAGCATGAAATTGATTTTGTGTCTGTGGAAAGAAGTTCAACCCGGGACCATGCTCTTTTCAAAAAAAGATGTTTTACTTTTATTTTGTGTGTGTGAAAACCAAATAAAACTTTATAAAAAAAAAAAAAATAAAACTTTATAAAAAAAAAAAAAGAACACCTAATACATAAATGGACCATAAAACCTCAAACTTCAAAACAATCATTGGTCTAGGCCCATGATGGTGAACCTATGGCACACATGTCGGAAGTGGCATGCAGAACTATTTTTGTGCCAGCACGCAAGAGGTTGCACGGAAGAGTCCCACTACGCATGTGCGAGTGCTCCTGCCAGCCAATTGTCGGGTATCTGCTGCGCATGTGCAGGGGGAGATGTGTGCATATGCGCAAAGGATGGGGTGGGTCACATGCACATTGCATCACAGGTGCAGGCACACGAGTGTGCACACTTTCGGCACACAACATGGAAAAGGTTAGCCATTATTTGTCTAGGCTAATTCCTCTCACCTCAATAAATGTATCTATGTTATCCATCAAGGCCTGGGCCCTCTCCATGATGAACTGGTTGACACAAGCAATAGCATGCGACCTAAGGAATAGAAAACAACAGCTTTAAAAATATTTGGTTTAGCCTTTGCTATTGACTTCAGTAATTTACTAACATGATATAATCTTAAGTTCTGGACAATCAATATTTTGTTCTAAAAATAGATCAGACTTAACAAACAATTTCTTTACTTATTTATACAGGAAATCCTCGACTTATGGCTAAAATTGAGCCCAACTTTTTGATTGCTAAGCAATACATTTATTAAGTAGCTTTTACCCCATTTTACAATCTTTCTTGTAACAATTATTAAGTGAATCACTGCAGTTGTTAGGTAACATGGCTGTTAAGTCAATCTGGCTTCCTCATTGACTTTGCTTTGTCAGAAGGTTACAAAAGGTGATTATGTGACCCTGGGACATTGAAATCATCATACATATGAGTCAGTTGCCAAGCATCTGAATTTTGATCACATGATCTTGGGATGCTGCAAAGTCTTAGGTGTGAAAAACAGTCATAAGGCACTTCTTTTTAGTGCTGTTGTAAGTTTGACCAGTCACTAAATGAAATGTTGCAAGTTGACGGTGACCTGTATTTTCCATTCAAAAATGAAATTATTTACTTCCAGCCTTTGTTTTCTTTCCTCCCAAAAGCCTTCAAAATTAAAACCCACAAACTAATATTCCTTCAAGTACAATTCTAATTCTACAACAGGAGAAATTACTCTAATTAATTTTACAAGTCATTAAGTATTACTAGTGTCATCATAATGAATGCTGGAGGTTATTAAAAGAAAATATTCTACTTTAAATAAAATGGTTTCCAAATTTTGCAGCTCTCATGCAATGTGAAATAAAAAACAGATCTAACTTTAAGAAACTTAGCCAAATTCTATTATCTGAACATTAGCTAAGTATTAAATGTCTATTTCCAAGTGAAGCCGGACACAACTGAATTTGCTTATTGCACAAAGTCATAATACAATTTATTTAAATTGTTGCTTTGCACATAACATTGATTTTGATTTATTCAGTAAAATATGTTTAAACAATTTTGAAGCATGATGTGCAAAACTATGAACATATAATTTTACAACAATGGATGCTTGTTTCTCAGCAGTCACCTTCAGAGGAAGGAACCATGCTTGTCAATGCCCACTGCATTCCATAAAAAAAACAAAGGTGGGTGTAAGGAAACTATAGTATATAAGATGCAGTTCTCTTTGTTATGCAATCCTAAAATAAGAATTAAGGATCGATTTGTAATTGTATTTTAATTTTATTGCTATTTTATTAATACACTATTTTAATAATAGTAAATGCAATATACTATTAAAACAATTAGCAGTAAAACTGATGATCAAATCAATAATCTGATTCTATTAAAGCCTAACAAGATAGAAAATATATTTTTACATTACTAAAATGGTAACTATGTTATAAGGATAGTTCTAAAGATTAAAATATGTCACAATATAACAATAAGTGTTCTTCACACTTGGCACTCTGTAGAGAACATTCAGAGAAGAATTTTGCTTATGGAAGCCTGGATATGACAAGCAGCCCTTTCTACCAACTTTGCTTTTCCATTTATGTAATCAAGAAGCCTATTCTGAAAACTGCCACTACGAACATACATATTTCAGCCAGGACTTTTGGCTTAGTTTCATAAGTTTATGAAGCTTCTATCAAGATTCTCCTATTACACTAAATTACCAGATGTTTTGTCTTTTTTTTTTTAATATGATTTGTCACTGTACTTTGCAAAATCATTAATGGGTTAACATCATCAAGAAGCAGTAAATATATTACAAAGTTTTAATTACTATCTTTAATTTTAATCCAAAATGGCACATTCACTAAATGTTTCATGTTAGAACAGATACATGCCTAATTTTGGGGCTGCAATGCTTGAAGAACTGAAGGAACTTTGGGATCATGACATTAAGAGGCCGGTTGAGAGCATCGCTGTCCAAGAGCTCAGCAGAATCTTCACAGATCTTCTGTAAGGCACCAAATGCCCCCTATAAAGCATTGTAACATTTAGTAACAAATATATGGAGATGAAAAACAGGCAAAAAGCATCTAAAATTCATTTGAATGCCTGCAGCTTGGCTCTGCTCCTCAAATTGCTTTTCTAACATGAGCGGTATTCACTCTGTGCCAGAGAAGAGACAAGCTGCCAATTTGAAGGAACGTGTTGTCCTCTTACCCAGAGCCAGACTTCCTACGCAACAACCTGCTTATGTGCCATTCTAGTGGCTAAATAACTAAAGAGATTGCAGGAGTACCAACTGGATTGTTATTTTAAAAAAAAACTTTTTTTTAGCAGTAAAAACTGGAAAGACTTGGATATATTCTTAGAAAACCCATATTTCCAAGATGCAAATGTTAAACCTGAACTTTTTTTAGAGTACCAGTTGGACATGATACTGCCCAACTCTTTCTTTTTACACACACCCCATTTTCACTATGAAGTTTTACAATGATGAAAAATTGCAGTAAAACAAGAGTACAGGTAATCCTCAAATTACAGCCACGATGGAGCTCCAAATTTCAGTCATACATCATTCAGACAGTAAGCTAAGGCAGATGTGACTGTTACAACGCTTTTTAGGATGGTCATAAAGCAAACTGTGTTGTCATTAAGCAAATCTATTCTTTTGGATGGATAAGGATTTGCTAGAAAGAGCAAAAAAAAAAAGCAATCATGTGATTGCAGGGTGCTGCAATCAGTTGTAAATGCAAGTCAGTTGCCAAGCTCACAACATGCAATCATGTGATGTGGGGTAGGGGGTGAGGCAGCTGTTGTAACTTTGAGAATGGGTTGGTTGAATGATTATTGACCAACTGGTTGTAAGCAAAGGACTACCTATACTACCTGCATCATAATGTGTACAGCAAGAACACATTTCTGAAATATGACATATCTTCAAAAAATATTGTGAACACTATCTAATATTAGGTAGTCTTTTTAAAACATTCAATTCATAAATCTGGAAAACATCAATATTTCATCTTATCATATGTTATCTATCTTAGAAGGGCACAAGCGCCAAGCAGTTAAGTCACTGGGCTTGTGGACAGCAAGGTTGACATTCGATATGCAAGTACCATGTAACAGATTGAGCTTCTGTTACTGGCTCCAGCTCCTGTTAACCCAACAGTTTGAAAGCATGCAAATGGAAGTAGATAAATAGTTACCATTTTGGTGGGAAAGTAACAATGATGTGTGCACCTTGAGCATATAGTTATGCTGGCCACATGACCATGGAAATGCCTTCAGACAACAGTGGTTCTTCAGCTGTGAATCAGAGATGAGCACCGCCCCCTAGAGTCAGATATGACTGGGAGGGGAAACCTTATCTGACTATCTGTCTAATTTTAAAACTATCATCTCCCTCACAGAGGGATTCTGTCTGATGTTTACTGATCAGAAAGAGTAAACTCATACAATAGCTGATTACTGAGCAGACATAGGATTCCAATAAACATGAAGTGATTAATAAATTAGAAGTTCAATATATTAATATACTATACCTAGAAATAACTGAAAAATCCTTAACACACTAAATAAAATATGGCCTCTGGCATCACTTACACTAGCTTTCTTAGGAAAATTTCAATGCCAAATCTATACACTCTACAGCCGTAGTTAAGATCATCTTGCTGGCTCAAGCCATCAATTAATTCTATGCAGTTGCCAGACTCACTTCACATGTGTTGTAATCTTCAGAATTAAGTAAATTGCAGAGTTGGGGCAGAAGCTCTGGCCACATCTGCAGTTCTCCTTTGGAAGCAATTGTTGTTATAAGAATACCTGTCAAAACAAAGAAAAAACAATAAGATCACCTCACAAGCCAATTTCTCTTGTAAGAACTTTGATTTTTTTTTTAAATAAAGTTTTATTTGGGTTTTCACACACACAAAATAAAAGTAAAACATCTTTTTTGAAAATACATGGTCCTGGGTTGAACTTCTTTACACAGACAAAAAACTCAGTTTCACGCTCCTTTTTGTATTCTATTCCATATCTTATACTATTTTACATTTTCTATATAGCTTTTCCCCTCTTTTAATTTTCTCAATTTTATTTTGTTTATCTCATCTCAATTCAAATCATTATATTTATACTTTTGTCTGTTCTG
>BHFT01034689.1:0-32712 GCA_004320025.1 Laticauda laticaudata | reverse complement strand
TATATATATATATATATATATATGTATGTATATATATTTGTCTGTTTTAAATGTATGTCAAATAAATGTTTTTTCTAGAATAAAAAAACAGAATTAGAAATAATCTGAAATATTTTCCTATGCTTCATAGAAGTTCGAATTTAAGCTTTTTTCTGCTACAAAAGACAGCTGTGGATGCTTCTATATAATAGAGTACTATAGTTCAGAGCATAAATGCTAAGTGATATGGTCTTAAGTCATCATGCAACCAGACCTGATTTTATGACCATTTTATCCCAATCATTAAGCAAATCACATGATCACTAAATAAATGAATCCTACTTGCCCAGTTGATTTTCTTGTCAGAAGCTAGCTGAAAGGAAGGCTGGCCCATTTGAGTAGTTAAGAAGCATTCCATTTTGGATTCCACAGATCGGAGAAGAAAGCATATGAGATCAGACACTAAGGTATATTTCTGGCTTTTCCAGGGGAAAGCAGACAGTCGGGCATGATTCTTATGTACAACTGAGTCAATAAAGAAACCTAAGCCCAAGATCATTTTGTTTGCACCTGACAGCTAGAAAGGTCACAAATCATGATCACATGACAATGCAACCATCATAAATGTGAAGCGGCTACAAAGTGCCCAAATTATAATTAATTGCATGATTGTGGAGGTGGTGCAATTGTCATAACTTCAAGGACGGGTCATAAGTCACTGTTTCTGAGGACATGGGTAATTTCAAATCAAGACTAAATCAAGGACTACCTGTAATTGTAAAACATGTTTATTTACCTTTGATGGCAAATTTGACTTCAATAACAAATTATTATCCTATAGACACTTTTTTGTAGTGTAAAATAATCTTACATTAAGTGAAAACAGTGCTTTGGCAAATTCACTGGAAAACCTGCAGTGTTGAAAGAATGCAACATTTAAGATAAAAGCAGCCCTCTTAAACTCACTTCTAAACATCACATATATAGTGCTATACTTTCTCTTATCACATCCCTATCTCTGGATAAACTGATCAGGAGAAACTGCCCAACTGATCATCAATTATGAGCCATAGAGCACATAATTATAAATTAACACTGTAAAATTAGACTAATTAAAAACCCATGTTTAAATCTAACACTACAAGCCAATGCCTTTCAATGTTTCCATCACAAATTATGTTTTATGATTCCAAGACAACCTGGAACAGAAATATTTCACAATGGCAAATGTACCACAAATCACACCGCTTTTGTCCCTGAAAGTATAAAAACTCTGTTGGTAGAGTTCAACAAATGGGACGGGGAATCAAAGAGGTCTTTAACTTCATTAATCCAGGATTTTTTAAAAAATCAGGCATTTTCTAACTTACAGTTTGAAAACTTTTACATACGTGTCAGAAAACATTTTCAACCTGCTGGAACAGAAATTTCCAATCAGGAGCCCCAAAACATTCAAGGAAGGAAACCTATAGAGCTACGTAGACCTAAGCAGGAATAGTTTCAACCTTGACTATAAAAATTAATTTCAATCCTTAATTTTAGTTCAATTTCAAATGCAGCCAATGGTCTTTTGGGAGGAAATGACGCCAACCCTGCGACCCGGCATTCATGAGCTAGCCCCTTGTTTTCTTACCCCTTCAAGAGTCTTCACAATAATTTTACATTTTCATTTATTGCAAGGTCCCAACCACTCACCGCCGTCGGGCTGTCAGCTAAATACGAGGCAGCAATTCCAGAGGTGGGATTCTCAACAGCAGCCCCCCCCACCCGCACATCTTGACCCTTCAATAACTCACAAAGGCAGAAAACAGCCGCCACCCACCCGGTAAAAAGAGAAAAGCGGCGCCCGCCATCATCTCACTCCTCCTTGACTCCGTCCGACTCACCTGCAGGTGGTTTTGCCCACACCGCCTTTCCCGCCCACGAAAATCCACTTCAGGCTCCGTTGCTCGATTATGTTGCTCAGCGTCGGCTCTAACGGCTCCACATCAGGCGCGTCCTCGAACTCGTCCGCTTCAGCCGACAGCCCAGACGCCACCGCTGCCATCTTGGAACAAAATCACGTGACAAGATGTTCGGCTACACCATTTGAAAGCGGGGCTCTAATGTTAACAACCGGCGCATCAACATTTAACAGGAAGAGAAACGGCACGTCGCCCTCGCCTTGTGGCCTTCTCTTGGATTTAAATCCTTAACGTCATCGTGTTAAATCACCGCGTCACAAACACATCTGACGCCAGAACAAACTACACCCCATATCTCTGAATGGTTGGTATATTCCTGACTAAAAATTTTTAACTGGATTGGTCGCTTAAGTACTTCTTCTGATTGGCCTCGGCATAAGCGGAAGACGGCTCAAATACCTGCCCCTCCTTTTCTCCGATTGGTGAAGGTCGGTTCATCTTAACCGGTGATTGAATCCTCTGTTTTGATTGGCCGGAAAAGCTGTCGATTCTTGGGCCATCGGAGCGCCGTGCGCCTCAATCTGCAAAAAAAAAATAAAAAATAAAAATATCACTTCGACGTGCGCGTGGCCGGACCTTAACGACAGAGGCTTTCCCGGGATGCTTTGCGGCGGACTGGCTTCGTCATCGTTTCCCGTCATCCTCCGGGCGCGCGCAGGCTGGGCCAGGGAAGGGCTCGAGAGATGGCCGGGGCGCCAGGCGGAGAAGGCCCGGCTTCCGAGGCGGCAGGACCGGGCGGCGTCAACGTGTTCGCCAACGACGGTTCTTTTCTCGAACTGTTCAAGCGGCGCATGGAGGAAGCCTCTGCGTCGGGAGGAAAGAGTGGACGAGAAATGCCGACCGCCGGAGCCGAGAAGCGGAAAGAGACCGAACCGCGGTCAGAACCTCCCGGGGACCCAGAGCCACCGGGAAAGAAGCGGAGCGGGAGCGCCCTCAGCTTCGTAAGGGATCTGGGCACTGACCTTTTCTCTTCTTCCCCTTTTATCCAACCCCCGCCCTTCCCCCCTTGGCCTTCCTCGAAGGACCGAGGAGCAAGAACCCTTTCTCTCAACGTTAGGATCTCTTGCAAAAACGCAGGCAGAAATTCTCCAGGTGCCGCCTCTCTACGCTATTCGCTTCCACCATCCCGTCTAGTCTTCCCTCCTCCCCTGTAAAAGAGATTACTTTCTAGAAAAGCAATATGATGTTAGCAGGAGCAATGTTGCATTTTATTCTTCCTCCCCTCCCACCCCCGGTCTGTTTTGAAAAGGCATCATATTGGACCCATCTTTCTAAGCATATTTTGGGTATTTGTGGCTGTTTAGTGGATTCCCCCCCCCCCATTTCCTCACTGTATTAGTTCCCCTTCCTCGCCCGAAATCCGAGTAGAAACATGAACAGATCCACACAGTTTTTTACAGGACTGTGATGCTCCATGCTCAACACCATTCATTCCTGGCAGGTTTATATGGTTTGCTGGGCTTCATAATATTGGCTGAATAATTATGACTCTATGCCATAACTCTAACCTTGATTTGATAAGGGTCTATGGCAGGGGTCTCCAAACTGGACAGCTTTAAGACTTGTGGACTTCAACTCCCAGAATTCCTCCTCCAGTCATGTTGGCTCAGGAATTCTGGGAGTGAAAGTCCACAAGTCCTAAACTTGCCAAGTTTGAAGACCCTTGGTCTATGGTAACAGATGTCCCAACTTGAGTTTTCCTTTTGTGAATGTGAAGTTGACATGCATATCATGCAGATTTTTATTTTTTATTTTTTGAAAATGGAAGCAATAGAGATGGGAACACTTTGATCTGTTAATACTTAATGCAATATGCTTTGCTCTTAGTTGTCTTTGGGAAAACTTCATTTTAGGCTGATTCAGCCTTCATAAAAGCACACGTAAATTAAGTGGAATGTGTTAAAAAGTTTATCAAAATGCTTTTGAAATGAAATTGCTTCCCCCTCATACATGTTTGTTGCTAGTGAATAGTAACAAACATTTCTTAATATATTGGGGGCGTTTTGTGTGTATTCACAGTTTTAAACTCATCAGTGTGTCTCCTGGGACCCAAATGAAATATTTTTGTTCTTGTTAATGTGATACAATAAGTCTGAAATATACTGAACCATTTTTATTTGCACTGGCTAGGGAAAATTGCAAGTATGACTTTATTCATCCTACATTAAGCATTAATTATACTTTTAAAAATGAGAAATAAAGTCTGTTCTGCATTAAATGAAATATGATAATCCTGGCCATATTTATTGACCTGTAATTCTAATTGGGTTCAATTGAATTTATTCCTAAGTATCTGTAGGCATTGTAGCCTAAACATTACAAATAAAGATGTTTTATTTCCAGTCTTTAAAATGTTGGGTGGAAGTTTTTAATTATAAACTGTTTTCCAACATGTATGTTTTCATCACCATATATAAAACAATTTGTACTTGCAATGCATGTGGCATTGCTCCAGAAATGGATTGGGGAGGGAGTGCTGTACTATCTAAAAGTGATAATTGGAATCCCTGTTTTGTTTATTGCTAACTGAAATTGACATTTTCTATTTTAAACTGTCCTCTTCAACTGAAGATCAAAAATTGTTTTTTTTCAGTATAAAACCTGAATCACATACATGCTTATATGGTATTGTAAATACCATTTTAAATGTATGCAGCAGGCCTTTGCAGTTATATCTAAGATTATATTAGCATATACCACACTTCCCAAGACTATCAAAAAGATAATTATTTTGAATTAATGTTGTATTGATTCTGATAACTTTATTGCTTTCATGACTTTGAGCAAATAAAAGTTCTTCACATAATGTATTCCAGATTGTTATATTGTAGGGAAATAAAGTAAAAATAGAATGGTGTTCCTATTTCCCACCAGGCAGCAAACCTGAAAAGAAATTGGAATACTTCCATTTCTTGTTACTTGTTAATGTCTTTTAATGTTTGGGCTTAACTGTACAGATGTATTGGTGAACACTGCTAAGGTGCCCTTTTACCCTCCTAGCACAGCGGTGTAGGTAACGCTCGGCAGCTCTGTACAGACTGACAGGTGTGATGGCGAGCTAAGATGATCTAATTGAAGGACTCCCTATACCGTTATATAGTGGGCAACATTCCCCTTGCAGCTCCCAGGCTCGTATAACGGTTGCAGTCTTCTATCCCTTCACCCAGGTGGGCAAGCGGAGAGGGGGCAGCAAGCTAGCCCTGAAGACAGGAGTGGTAGCCAAGAAACAAAAGACAGAGGAGGAGGTAAGCTGGGACACATCAGGAATAATAAATTGAGAGATGAGGGGCAGCATGGAGCTTCCTAATAGTTTCAGTGAAGAAAGTAGCACTGCTGATTTCATTTCAGCATTCTAGAAAGTGAAGTTGAGCTCTTTTACCTTCATGCTACCCTAGTTTAAAATTGACAATGGGATCTGTCCTTATGGGCTTGAGAAAATAGTGCATTGTTTCTTGTTCATTTGTAATAACATTTTCATTCATTTCCTAAATCTGCTTAAAGTGAGATTTTTTATGTTTATTTTTGGTATATAAAATGCATTTAGCTCCAAAAAGATCAGAGCAGCAATGTATTATGCTATTGGCCCTAACTACCTTATGTAGATTAGAATGAGACGGGGTAATCGAAAGTCCATGCAGTAAGTATTGTGGCTGACATCTCCAATAAAATTACAAACTCTGGTTTCAATTGAATGGTTTTCCTAGATTTATATATAGGCTGATGTTCATGGGAACTGGTACCCTAAGAATGCTTTTAAGTCCAATTCTTTAAATGTGTATTCTGTAACTGGCTCCTTTTTTTTCTGTTATAGGTTTTGACAAATAAAGGAGATGCATGGGCGAAATATATGGCTGAAGTGAAAAAGTACAAAGCCCACCAGTGCAGTGATGATGATAAAACCCGGCCTTTAGTGAAATAACTTTTATCTCCAGCCTGGACTGTCTGTGATGTACATAATTATTTAAAATATCAAAGGAGTAGTGCTGCCCCACAAGACTGAATGCTGCCATGGCAGCAGGAGACTTGCCATACTTTTATATTTGAAAACTTAAGAGCCTCCTTCACTGATTCATTTATTGTTTTCCCCTTCTTCTGAGAGCTAAGAACTTTGATTTAGTTGCCAGATTTTTAATTTGTAACACCCTCTCTCCAAATAGTGGAATTGGTTTGACATTTATTTCCCCAAATCATCAGGCATCAGGCATTCCTTTGCTGATAAACCTTCAGCATTGAGCCTTTGCTTAACATTTTCTGTACCCTGAACTTTTTACTATAGGACATGCTAAGAAGCTCTCTTTATCAAATTCAGTACCTTTTACTGCTGAAGATAAATTTAAAATATGATTGCAAATAGTAAGTACTGCAGACTGTAATAATTCCAGAGCTTGAAATAATCCCTCTCTTCACTATGAAAGACAAATGAATCTGGATCTCTTGATACATTTAATGTCTGACTGTTCAGTAGTTGCATTTTTGCCCGTATTGTTCTCTTCCCTTACTTCAATTTCATTGCATATTGCAGTGAATTATGGAGTTTTGTATTTAATCCCAGCTGCTGCTTAAGTTTTTTTCCTATGCATGCTCCAAATCTAATACTGGGGGGTATCCTGTGCCTGTCTACTATCTAAGAAGCAAAATGCTTGGTCTGTTTTTGTACCAAGTATTATATATTTGAGAAAATAACTAAAATTACCTTAGGTGCTCTCTGCAATGAATTCTAGACACTATAATTTTAACCTTTGACTGCTCCTGTGCCCCACTCCCAGGTGTTATGAGCAGAGGTCCTTGGCTCTGAAAGCAAAAGCTTAGATCTGTAGCCATTGTATTGATAATGGGTTTTTGCATGCATGGGACCTATGCTCTTTTACCACTTGTTTACATATGCAGAGTTTGATTTTTTTTAATACTTTCCATAAAATACCGTTGAAATGGAAAGCACCTGATGTGCAATGGAACACTGAAATTGAGCAGGGCAATTTCATATAAGGGCTTCTGGTACAATCCCAACAATCGATTTCAAGTCAGGAAAGACTAATGAGAACTTCTGTTTTCTGGCTGACATAGAGAAGCTATTTTTTGTTGTGGGATTGGGTTTCACTTCTAAATGTTATCCAGTTTGTGCCATTTTCTCTTAATAGATTGGGCTGGTTTTTGAGCTGCACTATTAATGTGATATTCACAAAGATGGATTTGTACTCTGGAGAAAAACAAACTAAGGTTTGATCTCACTGTTTGGATCTATTTTTCCCTTCTTCAATCATCATTGTTCATCACTGGACCAGATCTATTAAATACATTTCTGCCTTGAAAAAGGCCATTGGTTTCCACATTATCTTCGGCCTTTGGGTAATGCATTTGAAGAACGATGCTTTCTTTATATTAGGGTTCTATAAGCATTTTTGCTGGAATTCCACATAAAACATCTAAGTGTTCTTTAGTGTAACTAAGAACTCTCATTACATAACAGGTTTTACATGCACAATGAGCATGTGGGAACTATTTCTGAATATGGTAAGGGAGTGGTTAGATGAAACAAAAATTCTGTTTTTGCCTCTCATAATATCATGAGAGATTGCTGTTAAAACACCAGAAAAAAATAAAGATTTAGTATTTTATTTTCAGCCTCCTGTAAAGTGATGCCAATTTTCTTCTTTGTTATATACTCGATCAGGCTTGCGACTTCATTGCTTTTGACCTCTCCAGCCCAGATTAGAGTACTAATAATCATCCTTAATGCAGTAATATTTTTTAAATAATAGAATTTTGTTGTGGGTATTTGTTGGTATATGTTTCCCATATATATTTTTTCTAGATGGCATTATTTAAACATGCAAAGTCATTAAAACTGTCTACTGAAGGTATAACCATAGCATCCAGATTTTCTTTTGCTTATGTGTTAATAAGAATAAATACACATGCCACTGATCAATAGTTATCAGAAGGTTGAAAGCTAAATGAGTTGTTCTGCATTTAAAATGATTAGAATTGTTTTCCATAAATATGCATTGTAAAGTTAGAGAAAATTGATTATTTTTCTTATAGTAATTGTGCAGCCAACAAGTTTATTTCTAAACTGTCATGGTTTGCACATGCAGACACTACTAGGTTCATGCATTGTGCTAAGCCCGAATGAGACAGCCCATGTTAAAGCTTACCATATTGCATAAACATAGTTATAATTACATAATGGAAAACATGGTACTTCTGTCTATAAACTAGTGAAATATTGTATTTTGCTTTCAGTTAATGAAAAAAGAGTTATATTTACCATATTTTTGAAAAAAAAAAGTAAATGGAATAGGTAAAAACCATAAGCGGAGCATGAAAAGAGTTCCTTTCACAGGACGCAAGCTGTTGCTCCTGTTTTCCAGAAGTTCTTTGACTATTGCATGTACTTTGTATTTTGAAACATATCTTTTACTAAATGATGGTCACTGCTGTTCATAAATAACTTCATTTCCACTGCCCAAGCTATTTTCATATCAAAGTTAAAATTTTGGGTTATATTACTAGGTTTAATTAATCATATAAGCCACATGGAATTGATCCTCTGTTCTGTGGATTTTTTTCTTTTGATGAAGTAAACAGTAATTACCAAGTGATTCTTTGGGATAGAAAAAAGAAGTTGTAATTGATAACACTTCTCAAGTGATAGTCCCTTATAGTAGACCGCCCATCTTTTGCATCTCTCCCCTTTTTCTTTTTGATTTTCCAAACCAGTAAGGAGAGGGGCTTTAAATATCCTTACGTGCAGCACTGGAGATAGTGATCTCATCTCTTGAAAGGAGCTATGCCACTTTTTAAAGTCTTTTATATATTGCCCGCTCCAATGTTCTGAGTGGCTACAGGGAATTCATAGATGAAGTGAAATGTTTGGCACAATATTGTACCCTGTAGAAGACTGCTTGTCCTGAAAGATATATGCCATGTTATTTTCCTCAGGAATATGATTGACTAAATACCAATTTTGTACCCTGTAGGAGATTGTTTGTCCTGAAAGATATACGCCATGTTATTTTCCTCAGGATTACAATTTACTAAATACCAATTTTGATGGTCTGCATGAAGCAATTTTTAATATTTCCCGTATCTCTAAACAGCAAGGAGATATTAATACGCAATAGAGCTTGCTGGCTAGAGTATACTAGTGACTTAAATAGCAAACTCCATCTTTACTTCTGCCACTTTTTTTGTGGTGAATTTCAAAATGAAGATACAGGCAATACCAGGAGATGAGATAACATAGGGCAAGGACTTTCAGACAAAGAAATGTACTTTAAAATGGGTCTCCTAGTCTGTAGACTGCTACCAGTTTGTGTTTTATTGGCAATCAGACCATGCAAACAGCAGGCAAGCGTGTCCAAACCCCCCCCCCCTTTTTTTTTTTTTTTTNCAAACCCCCCCCCCCTTTTTTTTTTTTCTTTTTTGCTGATCCACAGAGCTGGAAAGGTTGGAGACTGCTGCTTTAAAATATGAATTCTATTCACTTCAATCATAGAAATGGTATCACGGGCAAGGCAAACTATCTTCTTCTGAAAAGATGAAGAGTAATCCATTGAATGCTGACATCTGATGGGATTTGCCCTTTCAAAGCACTGTTATTTGAAAGCATAAACCACATAAGTCTCAACAGCAATTGCAGTTTCATTTGAAAAGATGAGAAGAAAGTAGTTATTGTGGTCTTTCACTGTTTGCTTTGTGGGGCTGGGGGGGGTCATCCAAAATAATAATTCTTGCCTTAAACTGATTACTAGACTTTCTCTTGGTTCCTTTAATATTCTGTATTGTCTTATGGTCAAATCATTGTTTGACATATTGAGCTGTTTTCTCCCTTCTAGTTTTGGAATTACAAATAAAAGACTATTTGTAGAATGGCTGAGAAAGCAAATATGACTTCATTCCCAAATCCAATGTGACTTTCTTGTTGCAATTACAATTTCTAAGATTCCTTACAATACTGCAGGTCTGCTGGGAGTTCCATTCAGAAACTTCAGAAGGGCCATACAATAGCAAGATCAGATCCTACTACTGCATAGAATCGTGCTTGATTGCAACATGGCAACTAATTTCTAACTATTAAAGGTAAAAGAAAAAACAGAATCAATGATAAATTGATTCAGAGTATCTCATTCTACTCACTTTCATTAATAGAAAAGTTTTCTACAGTCATCTTGGCCAATGTATGTACTTTAGAAGGCACTGCTGACAATCTATTTATTTTCCATTTCAAAGCAATATACATCTGTTTTTTAATCTTTCAAGCACTAGATCTTTGCTATGAACAATACATAATCAGAAAAGCACTTTGACATTTCTGTACTTGCAAGGCAATAAATATGATTTAGGAAAGCCTTTTCACATGTTGGCTTTGCTGCATCATAGTAACAGCCTGCCTTAACAGGTTCTTATGGAACAAAATCTTTATGTAAGACAAATAGTAGATTGCCTACAAATAAACATTACTTCACTCTTCAGAATATATGGATGCTTTAACTCACAACCAGCATCTAAAAAGATCTTACCATACTGAATCGTAAACTTTCCATAAAAATATTTCTCACTTTAAACAAGCGTGCTCTATATATATATCTCTCAACACTTTTTCCATATGGTAGAAAGGCAGAAATTTCACATTGTGACAAAGAATCTGCACTTACCCCATCCCTGCTCTTTCCAGTGAACTTCACCTAAATGAAGACTGAGTGAAACAAACCATTGCTTTCAAAATCTGTTATGTGATTTTCCTCTAGTCTGGTGAATAAGCATTAGGTGGAGAATCTGCTTGCCCTATAGGGGTTTGAAAAGAGGCATCATACACTTCTTCAAAATAGATAAAACTCTTATTTGATGAACAAGGAGAAAGAGCAAGGAAATTGTATCCTTTTCTCCCAACTAAAACAAAAATAGTTCAAAAGCACTTCCAAAAGCAAATGGGTTCAGTCTCCTTCCCTAGCAATGTTACAGCTTCAAGCTACACTAGGTAGGTAGGTAGCTAGCTAGCTTCTAAGAATTGTTTTCTGCATTGGATACCTGTATTGATAGATGAATTTTCAATAGTGGACCGAACATAAAATCCCTGGCTTTTTTTCTATATTAAATTATTTTTCTCCAAGAACTGACCAGAGCTGGTATAATAGCCTTAGAATTTCTCTTAATTTGTAAAATCTTAAGAGATTTTCAGCATCAGCTTTAAACAGCTTTCTCTTTCGTTAACAAGTTAGAATTCCACTACGGTTTCCTACGACTGTACTCAGTAGCTTAACAGACTTAAAAAAGTATGAGGGTAGATAATTGGGTCAAAGAAGAATCTTGATTTTCTACAAAACTAAATTGTGAGTAGAGTGGAAGGAAAGTTTTAGTTCTGTCATTTCCTTGTTTCCTTCCAACCCCCAGCCCCATACACTGGATGCAACACTCAAAATATGGCACAAATCATCCTTTAGTACAGCCAGCATGGCTGCATGTGTCCGTAGGGGCTGGGACCGGTTTCTTTGGTGTACCCCAGAATTGTGCAAATAATGTCCCACATCCCAGGTCCCCAATATATCCACAGCCTGGAAGCATGAACAAGAGCAGGGCTCAAAGCCACCTCAGTTAGTCTCATAGGAAGAGAGCAGAGCAGCATCAACTGGCTCCATGCAAGAAGGACACGTGAATGATCGCATCAGCCAGTCATCAATGCAGTTTACATGGTAGATGTGTAGACAAGGCAGGAATCGGATGGGATCTCCATATACAAAATCCAGCATACAGATTACACATCTGGAGAAGTAAAAAGAGAAACTGCTAATACAAAGGTTGCAAGATAGCCACCAGGCCAACTTCTATTTCTTATCCAATTTGCTACTTGGTAAATTGCAATACAACTCCAAAAGATAGTTGCTATATTGTTTTGCCATACACTCAGCTTTAAAAATATAATATCCTGCACTGAAAATTTATATTTTAAAGTTCCCCCGTGTTATTTTTTCCAAGTGGAAAACTTGCAAGAATTGCTTTCTTCCATGTATAAGCCACATGTTCTATACTACAAAAAAATTGCACACAAAGAATGAAGGTTTTTAACCTGTTATTAGGGTTCTTGATCTCTAGTTTACTGTTTGTCAGGAGATCAGTATATCATTGACCTATCGCATTCTTGATATCAATGTCATGATAACCACAAAGAACCTCAAATGCCCTGTCCAAAACAACAATTAACACTGTTGATGCAGGTATCACCCAACAGGTTGTACTGTGATGCCGGAATGGACTGGTTTCTTGCTGGTTGTAAACACCAGAGCAATGTACTCTAGCCTACTGGCTGATGGATTGTCTGTCCAGAATTTTTATTTTATAGAAAGCAAATTGGTTATTGATATTACTAAAGTAAGTTAATATTTTAATACCCTTCCCTGCACGCAGCTACTTTGTATTGGGTTGCTGTCCGAGTTTGATTGTTTACTTGCAAATATTTCACTACTTAACTAGGTAACATCAGTGCTAGTGAATGTGGGGTTTGCCTTATTTACATGCCACAGCTTGCCCTGCCAGTGTTTCTGGGGTGTGGTTTTTTTCCTTGATAGTTCCTCAGTTAGGGTATTATTTTCTGCTTGTTTGTCTGGTGTTAATCTCTGCTTATTTGAGTAATGGTTGCTGGAGAGGATGTTTTCTAGTCTTTTTGTTTCCCTGTCTTTTTAATGCCTCTTTTGATTGCTGTGTAACAATGGTTTATCTATATGTCTACTAATGGCTGATTTGTCTGAATATCAAGCTTCCAGGAATTCCTTAGTATTTTTGATCTAGGATGTTCAGTTTCTCATTTGAAACTAAGGTTGAGTTTAGTAATATGTTGTGAGATTAAGGCATTTTCATTGTGTCTTGATTGTTAGTTGGTGTTCATGGATGTGATCTGCTAATCTTTTGCTTGTCTGTCCTACTTACCATCACACACATCACCAACATTGGCAGAGCAAGCTATTATATATGAAGAGGAATAAATCCCAGTCTCACTAGCACGGTATTACTTTGTCAAATAATGAAATGTCTGAAAGCAAGCAAGCAAGCTAAGAAATCATCAAGGAACCCATAGTTCAACCTTGAAGTACATGTATTTTCCTCTATTGATATTTTGTGTTCGCTAATTCTTTAGGAGTAGAAAGGTCTGGGCAGAAAAATTGGGGTACAATTTTATTAGTGAATTGTATTCACTAATAGCATGGTGAAATTTGGAACTGATTTTAAGCATGAAACAGGAACCCAGTCTTAGCACATCTTGAATTAACAAAAGTACATGACAGAAGTCCTCTTGGCCATTTTTGTATGAATTTCAATAGTTCTAGAATTTGTGCTACCTTTCATACCACTAGTTTAAAGCATACCAAATCAGTTGACAGATCTAGTCATAAATTTTTTGAAGCAAAATTGTAGCCAGAGTGTGACCAGGTAATCAACTTCAAATGCTAGCCTGTTTTCAAGAGATGCTATAAGCAATCATTACTTATCCCCTTTTGGGTGAGATCTGCGTCTCCTGGGCCATAATGGAATAAACATTACCCAATACCTTGTGCAGAGGTGGAATTCAAATTTTTTAACAACCAGTTCTGTGGGCATGGCCATGTGACTGGGGGTGTGTGGCATCTCTTTTCCAGCAACCCCCCCTCCCATTTTTTGGGCCTTTTGGGCCTTGGGAGCCTCCTGGGGAGTGTTTTTGCTCCCAGAAGGATTCCCTGGGGCCCAGGAAGGAAAAAATGGAGGGGGGTGGGGGTGGGGGAGGGAGCTACGGCCCTCTCCCCACTTTTTGCCTTCCTGGGCCTTAGGGAACCTTCCTGGGTGAAGCAGTAGGACAGCGAGGGGAATCCTAGCACAGTTGATCATAGGAACAGCTGATCATCAGGGGATGGGAAGAAATACCTTAAGGCAGTGGTTGACAACCAGTAGGCCAGTAACCACTGGTGGTCCCCGAGAAAATGTTGGTAGTCTGTAGAGAAATTTCACCCCCCAAAGCACCCCCTAAAGTGATTAATCCTGGCTGCAAGGCAACACAAGGCTGTGCCACCCACATGGCCTATGGGAACACAAGGCTTGATTCACAGTGAACAACACGAGATAGTGAGGGAAGGTGGCGAAGGGGGGAACTTGCTTCACTCGCCCCACGTGCCTTGCCTGGCCACTAGGCTGCTTCTTTCCACTTCTTTCTTCTGCTTTTGGCTGCACGCAAGGAAAGCAGTAAAAGTCTCTCTTTCTCTCCCTCAAGAAATGAGTCTGGGAGATCCTGCAAGGCATCTTTCTCCAAGAGACTGTGCCATTCTGGCAGAGTTTGGGGGAGAGAAAGAAAGACTTCTTCTGCTTCTGCTGCTTTCCTTGCATGAAGCCAAGAGTCTCTCTCTCTCTCTCCCCCTGAGAACGGAGCTGGGAACAGTATCCTGTGATCCCAAACAAAGAATGATCGATCGATAGGAAAATGGGGTGGGGAATTTTCCTGCAGACTTTTTTTGGGATTTTCCCAGGGTCTCTGGCCTCTGGATTTAAAATTATGAGTTTGGTGGTCCCTGAGGTCCAAAAGGTTGGCGACCCCTGCCTTAAGGAGTGATGGGCAGGGTCATCACAGTCAGTAATGCACAACGATGTTGCACATGTGCAATAAAGACTGATGGGGAGAGGCGGGTGGAGAGGGAAGGGTCCAGCCAGGGGCACAATTTGCTGGTTCTCCAAACTGTGCAGAATCATAACAACTGGTTCTATAGAACCAGTCTGAACCGATGGAATCCCACCCCTGACCTTGTGTATATTCACCTTGAATATAACTTGGTCAGTTTTGAGTCAGTGTCAATCAAACATAGATAGGCTTTCTGATCATGAAGCCACTAGGACACTGATCCTCTGCTCTGTTTTCTGAAAATTGGGAGGAACATTTCCCTTGTCTGTTGTGAACATGTCACCTGAGAGAGATCTTCATCTAAACTACAGTAAAACATCTCAGTATAGGGTCCACTCTCCTTAATTCAAGGGCTGATGACTCAACCTGCTTGTTATACTGTTTAGTAATCTCTGCTGATATGGAGCATAGATATTTGTCAACATTGTGGTAGTTGAGAAATGGTACTTCCTCTGAAGGCCCATTATTTTTATCCACCCTACCTGATTACATAGGCTTTGGTCATAACATTGTCCATATGACACCAATTTGCCTCGTGTGAAAATGCCTTCAGAGGCATTTCTACAATTATAATCTCAGTTTGTTAGCAGACAATACTAAACTATGATGGAACCATAATCTCTGCATTAAGATGTTTGGGAATTAGGCTCTGTACCTCATTAGGATAGCTTCTGTTGCTTATTTGATCAGAAAGCTGAATGATTTTCTGGTCTGCCAATTTATGATTAGCCACCAATGCAATGATTGATGACCTTGCTTGGCATTGTCTTGTGCAGATAGGACTGGGTCTAGGCTGGAAGGAACTACTGGAGTGATCTGGAATGGAATTGGGCCTATGGTGCTGAATCAAGAGTTGTATTATTATCCTTGTAATCTTGCTAGCATCTTGATCTCCCTCCTGCCGATTGTGATTCCCAGGGGCAGATCTGCTTTAGTAATATGAATATGCTCTTGATGAAATTCACCATGAGATTGTTCTCTGTGAGGTATCAAAGGATCAATATCAGGCTGTTAATTGCTTTCTCCACAGAAGGCACTCTGATAAACAATTCATTCGAAGATAAAATGAGGAACCATCACTGTCATCTCTCTCTGATAAATATACTGGATGCTAAGGCCAGTCTAAAAAAACAGTGCTTTGAACTTGAATTTTTTTCTTCCTAGATGTAATCTGAGGCATTTCCAACAGGTCAGCCTGATTAGGAGTGTAAGTAATGCTACAACAGGCTAGGAAATCATCTAACATAACAAATAATTGGGGCTGACAACTCAGTTATTAAATGTTGCCACTAAGTGAAACCACAATTCTGATCTTGCTTCAGCTTTCCTTTGCTTTAACAACCTACCAAAGCCCCTTAAAGGATTTTGTCATTATTTTTTCATCACTGTGTAACCATGAATGGTCACTAAATGAGGCAGTCACTAAGTGATGATTACCTGCATTGCCTATGCTATGGGCATCATCTTCAGCAATGAAGAACATAACTTATTGCTGTAAAAATAATCTTCATTAAATAACCACTCATTTAGTGAGCATTCAAAGTTGTGACTTTGCTGAGCCAGAGGGATTTTACAATACAGCCTCATAATTGCAGCCATTGCCATGTCCCCTTGGTCATGTGATCCCAATTCAAGGAAAGTCAATGGAAAAGTTGGCAGGAGGTTACAAATGGTATTCCCATGACCACAGGAATCTCTGATTTGCATGACAGGGACAACTGGGATTGCTGCAACTGTGGTTAAGTCACATGAAGTCATGTTTTATGATGTGATTTAGCAGTGGAGTTGCCACTCCTTATGACTATAGTTAATATATTCTACCTTTAAAAAAACCTAATTTACTGCATCCTCATATCTAAGAAATCAAAGCTAGTGTATATATAAAAGTAGTAATATTCCCCCCCTACTTCAAATATGCAGTTATCAAATTTTTCTTCATGTTCTCAGTAATACTGAGATTCTGAAATAAATATTGTTCTGCTGGTCCAGTACAAAGAAGCACCATTCAAATTTCTGGATCATTTTGACTATCCATGATGAGAATTGTAACACATTTAACAAAGGGTGCTCTGTGTCCTTCCATAGAGAATGTTCAAAAACATGCAACTCCTTACTGGTAGTTCTTGCTTTATCTGCCTTCTTTAATCATCAAAATTATAATGATGTAAAAATAATTTTTTGACCAATCCTTGTATTTATGACTCTTGCAATCTCCCATGATGACATAATCACTATTGGGGCACTTCCCAATTGGGATGCATAACTGACCACTACAATATACAGAGATCATATGATCACCATTCACTTGCTTCGCAAATGGCTTCTCAGTTAACAGAGAATATGAAAGTAAAATTGAAGTTGTGGTCATGTGATGTCTTACATAACGACTAGAATGATTTGCTTAATGACAAATGAAAAGTAATGTAAGCCTGTCATAGTCACACGATTTTACACTTAGTGATCACATGCTTACTAATGGAGTTGCCACTCCCAATTGTGGTCACAAAGTGAGAATTACCTGTAATTATTTTACTTAATAGTTTAGCATAAGGACCTATAAGAAAACCCTACCGTGTTGATGACTTTGGGAATAGAATCAAGAGACTTAAGTACAATTTCAGGAAAGATGCACAACGCATCATATCCTCTGTTATTTAGCAGAATGCCTACATCAAGTGCAGTTTTTTTCAGGGCAGTAATCTGTTTAAAAAAACAAAACAAAAAAAAAAACAAAGCAAGTAAAGTTTGTAAGCTGCCCAAAGTCACTTCTGGTGAGATGCACAGCTATGCAAATGTTACAAATAAATTAATAAAAACAAAGCATAGCATATTCCTATTGCATTTTGGAGGGCCATTTCTGTATACTGTCAATAATTTCTAAAATATATTTTTGTATTCATTAGCAGTTAATCACTATAATACTTTCAAGATTTGTTCTGACTTTACAAAATACATTTAAAGCATTGTGCATGGAAACATACTCTTTGATTTTCTTTTCTGATGGCTCTGAGCCAGGATCAAATATTCCTTTAGGAAGGTGCTGAATTAGTCCAATCCTTTGAGCTATCCGGATTTGCTCCTCTTCTGTTAATTGTGTGGCAAGACGTGCCTGGCTAGGCGTTGGGTGATACACTGGAATTGGAGTGTGATCCTAGAAAGTCAGACAATAGTGTGACTGAACATTTACTGTTCTAATAAATAGTTTGTTACATGGATTTGTAATTACACATAATACAAGCAACAATTCTCTTTTCTCTCAGATTACTAGAAAATTTAAAATACTCACCCCTTTAATATGCCCTTTTTAACTAATGAAAATAATCCAAACAAATCTTATACTGACACATATAGCTATTTATCGTTTTGACACACAGAGGGCTGAACTGTTAAGATAATATTGTGGTATGGCAGATAGGCTAAAATAAGTTTTCTAATCAGTATCTGAAGCTTTTCTACAGGATCAGTCAGCTGTTGTTTTCATGTTACAGAGCTCCTTTTTTTTCAATATGCACATCTGTTATGAACCATGCAGGCTATTAATTCACCACTAAGGAGTGGATCCCCATGTTTTCTAACTAGTCTTAGCTTTAGCACAAACATTTTGATTTGCAATATGTTAGCATGCAAAGATAATTTCCCAATTTCCTTCAGGTATTAATAAGCACATTTCTCCCAAATCATTTTATTTTGAACTAAGGAGGCAAATTAGGTAAGAAACATGCACAAAATTATTTGTGTTGTACACAGAAATCCTAAATAGCATTGCTCCATTCAGAATTTCAGGACACAAGAATTACAATGCTGCTTGAAGTCAACATTCAGCTTCATTTTGTAGTTTGTCCAATGATCACTAATTAAAATTTTCACAGTGAGAATGTCGGAAACAATGTACACTAGCAGTCAACATTTGATACATAAATTACCCTTTTCCAATTTGATGCCTTTTCGACAGGAGTGGGAATCAACCGTTGTTACTTCCAGTTCAGTGACATTTATCATGTTGCACGCATGGAAATACTTTAAGCTGTTCTGCACCGACAGCTGAAAAGCGCTGCGTGCAGGTGCGTAGCATTTGAAAAGCTGTTTTTTTCCTGCTTTTTCAACCTCAGCTGTGCCGCGCAAAGCAGCTGAGGTTGAAAAAGCAGGAAATAAAGGACAGGTAAGAGCCCGGGCAGGCAGGTGGGTCAAATAGCAGCAAACACAGAACCAGTTCGGTGTCTGCTATTCTTCAGAGCTACCGGCTCTATAGAACCGGTAGCATCCCACCCCTGCTTCTCGACATGTTGGAACACAGCTTCCACAAATACTAGTCAGCATAGCTTGAAGAATAATGGGAGACACAGCCTAATAATTATGGAAGCTGGAAAAGACTGACATACACAACTACTACATTTGAATGCTTGGGATTATAAAATGTATTTATCTTTTTTAAAAAAGCAATCTATGCTGCACTATTATGCAGTAATGAATTCCATAGAGGTGCTTGATTTTGGTCTTTTTAAAACATCAGTCTTTATTCATCTCTGCCTATTCATTTGTGCTGAATGTTGAAGTGTCCCTGTAAATCCTTACTCATACATAGAGTCTCTTTTTAAATATCCACTATGAACAATATAAAGGGAATTATTCAGCGGTGGGATTCAAATTTTTTAACAACCGGTTTTGTGGGCATGGCTTAGGTGGTGGGCATGGCTTGGTGGTCATGTGACTGAGTGGACATGGCTTGGTGGTCATGTTATTGGCTGGGTATGGCCGACTCAAAATCACTCACATCGAGGCACGCATTTCCTCGCCTAGCCTCTCATGACTGTGGGGATGCTGCAACAGCCGTAAGTGTGGAAAATGATCATAAGTCAGTTTTTTTCAGTGTCATTGTAACTTTGAATGGTCGCTCCACACAAGCAAAGTACCAGCAAAGGAGGGGAAAAAAACTCCAGAGAAGTTCCGGAGACAGGATGTCTAGTCCTGCCAAGAATGTAATAAGGGTTAATGGAGAGGCAGTTTCTGTAAGCAACACCAGAATGTTTCCTTCCTGCCTTCCTTAGAGGATTAGGCCAGTAATTTCTTCTAACAACCAGTTCTCTGAACTGCTTAAAATGTTAACCGGTTCTAGTGAATAGGTGAGAACTGGTAGAATCCCACCCCTGGAATCATTGCTTTATTCCATTCCCTGCTATTTACTGCACAAATTGTTCATGCCTAGCTAAAAGTGGATGGTTAGTTATTGGCATTGGATGTTGTTATATGACCACGGCCCATAATTAAATGCATGGTTCAGTGTATTGTATGAATCCAGGCAAATGAGCAAGTTGTGACTCAAGTAATCATGAATTAGCATACTCTGTAACTCAATGGTTCTCAACCTATGATCCACAGACCCCTGGGGGGGCCATGATGTCATCACAGAAGAGGTCCACGAAAGCTTCAAAATTATTATGATTTAAATCTTGAGTTAAATCTTGATGGTTCATGGCCATGGTCCGTGGCCACAAAAGGTATTTAAAGGGGGTCTGTGGTGGAGAAAAGGTGGAGAACCACTGTGGTAACCAATTTCAGCTCAGGTCTGTAGTAACATATAAAATGACACTCTATTGCTCAGTCTTCCCTGACTCTTCTTCCTCTGTACAACAGCAACTTCACTTTGGGAGAAAAAGTAGCCTGTACGTGTGACAACTTGTGTAAACATAAAAGAAAAATATAATTGCTCTCAAATCTCTTGTGCTCTCAGTAATAGAAATCAGGGGCAGCTGAGACAACTAAACATTCACAAGGAACAAGGTATGCATATTTAACAAAAACAGGCTGGAAGCTTAAGACATGCTTCAGATCTTTATTTTCTTTCACAAACAATCCCTGATTGATAGCATTTTTATAGGATGAATTAAATTCCAGTTTCCAATTTCACTTGCAATTCAAACCTGATAAGAGTTTCTCATCAAAAGCTCTTGGGTAAATTTAGCAATAATGGGCTAAGAGGACTTCCTAAAAGTGAGGACAATTAACCAGTGGAACTTCAGAAGTTGTAGTTGCTTCATCACAGGAGGTTTTTAAGAAAAGACTGGACAGCCCTCTGTCTGAAATGGTATAGGATCGCTTGCTTGAGCAGGGGGTTGGACTAGAAGACCCCTTAAAGCCCCTTCCAGCTCTATTCTGACTGATTGACTTCCAAAGCACATGACCACATTTCAGGTGCTTAGCAACTGGCTTGTCATTACAATTGCTATTAATATGTTAACCTTGGTTTGCTAGCAATGTATGTTGATGCAGTTACAGTCAAGCCTGATTCTTTGATAAGTGCATAAATATATTATGCTTATCTGACCTCACTTTCATACTTTACATTTTAAACTGAAAGAGTCCCAGCTCTAAAAAAACCCTAATGAATCAAACTGTTCATGTATTAAGAGGCATTTGATTTTTGGTTTTCTCCTACAGAATGTTCCTAAAGACATATTTGCTGTCTTTCTTCCTATCTCATTCATGATATTACAGAATATCCAATAACAGCTTCCTTTTGTAACTTCCTGTGTTTTGTCGACTGAATTTCTCAGTCATCAAGGTCGTGGTTGTCTCAAAGGTGCTTTTTTAAAAGGCAAAAATTGGACTTTGTTTTTCCTTGAAGACATTTCGCTTCTCATCGAAAGCTGAACAGAACTGAAGAAGCTTCTTGGATGAGAAGGGAAACATCTTCAAAGGAAAAACAAAGTCCAGTTGCCTTTTCAAAAAGCACTTTTGGGTTTCTTGTGCTTTCTACTTCCTTTTTTCCCTACTACATACAATATATTAAAAAATAAAAGACAATGTTTGCACAATTTCTTTGCTTCATAGTACTAGGTCTTTGTCTTGAAGCCTCCACTGCAAAGATCAATTACATTCTCTAATAAATTACCCCAACAGCCTTCCATTTCCCATGTCTTGTAATAAGCTAGTAGTGTTTTTCCATCGCTGAATGACAATTCCTAGTTCTTTGTTTCGAATATTGACCATGACTTAGCTTAATTCCATTAATTTATGTCTCATAGGATTTCTTTTTCTGATTGGGAAGAGTAATTACAGCAATCCAAATGTATACTAGCCTACACTCACAGCAGCCCGAGTAGTCTTCTCTTCAACCAAGGGAGTTTCCGGACTGATGGTTGGTAGCACAAAAACAGCATTGTGCACTTGATATTTCATATTTTTCTCCTTAAAAGGTATTTAATTATGATTTAATGATTTTGTCCTCCCTTTTGCCCCCCCGCCCCCTTGTCCTTCATTAGAAAACACAGTAAGTTTACAATAAGCAGTCATTTTCTGGAGTGTAAATTTTCACGAAGGAGTTAGATCTGAACAACAACTGCAATAATAAAAGCCTCTAAACCCACCCCAAGTTTAAAAACATGTTTCCAACCCATGGTCAAATACTGTGCCACTAGAGCCGGTGGCCGCGAAATGAATTCATCCTTGTAGCAATCTGCGGAAGGAGCGGGGGTCAGCACCGCAGCAATACCTGCCCTTATCTCCTAGGCAGGGTCCAGTTCACGCGTGGACCGAGTCAAGTTCTCCATCATGGCTCCGGCTACCCCCAGCCATCTCGCGTTACTTGCCCCGAGTTGCGACATTCTCCAATGCCGCCCGAATTCCTCCCCCTCGTCTGCACGCTGGCTAGCCCCTCGCTGGCTACTCAAAGCTGACCCCAACTGGCGAGAGCATGGGAGCATCATCAGTCCCACGGCTTCGGGGCTCCCTTCCCCACCCCACGCGGTACCTGGTAGGGGGGCGGCTGGGCAGGGAGGGAGGGTGGGGGTGGGTCTCCAGGCCCAAGACTCGCTCCATCGCCGGTAGAATCGTTGAGTAGCGACAGGTCATCAGCTGCCTGCGAGGACAGGCAGCCCCCCATGCCCGCCCGCTCCGGGTCGTTGCCGGGACCGGCCCAGCCAACCTCAGTCTACCAGCTCTAGAGGGAGGGGGGAGTAGCGGCTGGGAAAGGGGGGGGGGCTCGCCTAGCATGACGGGAATTGTAGTTCTTAGCTCCGGGAATCTTGCGCTTGCGCAAGAAAGAACTCGTTCTCTTGAGGATGGAGGAGACGAGTCACGCGTAGTGCCGATCCGTATTTCGCTTTCAACCTCCTTTCCTTTCATGCGGATTCCTTTCATGCTGAATAAGACAGGCACCACCGTGCAGTAACTTTTCTTGCTGTATGGTTTTAAAATAATTTGTAGTTTTATACAATAAAATATTGTATAAATAAAAAATATTTTTATAAAATAAAAATATAAAATAAAATGTATAAAAATATTTTATTGTATATTTATAAATACAGTAGTTTTATACAATAATTTGTAGTAGTGATAAAGCTACTAAACAGCCCCATCCCTCTGATTTTTGAAATGTATTACGATCAACAGTGTTATTCTGGCGATTATTTGCATTACAAATTTTTGCCAGAAGCATTTTCATTCCTGAGGTTTAAATAATGCTTCTAATGGGTAACATTTGATCTAGTGGTTAACTAAGAAAATGGAGAACATCACGAAACCACCAATTCGAGCAAATGTCTTCCATGAATTATTTTCCTGTTTTCTAGAAATCTGTTGTCACCCAACAATTACCTTGAGATCTTGGTACTAAGCTTCCTTTTCTTGTTGTGAACAGTTCATAAATAATCTCTGTAACATAGTCAATGCTTTGATGCAAGAGGTTGGTATTTTATGAGGGGAAACTTCTACCTATTTAAATTACATTGTAAGTTTTTATGTTAAGATTCTTCAAAAGGGAAGGGTAGATCCCTCATTGTACATTTATTTCCTGTAAATTTTGTATTCTTCTCTTAGATTGGGCAAGGCTTCTGCCTTCTGAAAGAAGCCTTATGGACAGGGACACACACACCAAAGAGAGGGAAGGAACAGTATGCATTCTGTTTAATTTGGCCTTGATGAAATTTGCAGAATTCTGGAGATATTTGCAGTGACTTGTACCAAAACTTTCTGACCCAATTTCATTTTCTTATCTTACTGTTCTCATTTTGTAGACTGTAGAGGTTTGTTCTCTGAAAATAAAACATGATCTTAACTTTTATGTACAAGTTTATTTCCTAAGGAAGCAAGACCAATTAGTCATGATTAGTAGGGACAATTAAAATGTTAACTGCTAAGGCAGCCTATGCACTTTTGCTTTATAATTTTTAAAGCTCCACATGTTAATCACTGCGAATGCAATACATTCATAATGTAATAGGATGCAATCTAGGTTACATATGAATAGTCTCCAAATTTTATAATTTCAGGTGTTTATCTCCTACTCCTGTGGGAAGACAGTAGTTATATCAACATTTGTGCATTTCCTGAATTTGGACAACAGGTTAAGATTAAAATTAGGTTGCTCTGAATGTGTTGTGTGAACCTATTAAACTAAATTAATTCACCATAATGTGATTACAGTCATTATTTGTAAAGTGTTCTATCCCTGAGTCATTAACAGAATAAAAATGTTTAAACACGAATCGCTATCTGTTCACATAGTTTAAAACCGCTGTTGCAGCAAGTCACAATTCAGTGTTTGGTTAAAACAAGGAGTTATAGCAATTAAAATGCTGAACAAAATAATTTTGTTTGCAAAAATTCCATTACTTGCTCAGAAAATAGTTGTTGGATACTCACACCAAGCTATTTCAAATGTGAGATCATTGTTGTCTGTACACATATAGGTGACAAAAGAAATGTAAGGATAACATACTTGCAAATATAAAGTGAGAATTCAACTTCAGATAGGTAATACTGTGTAGTTATTCTATCAATTAGACATCCATTAGGTCTGCCCAAACTATTCCCACTGTGATTTTTTTTGTTCCCAATTCTTTAACCTTCTCATTAATATTAATTGCAGATCTTCCATAATATATATTAAATGCTTCTTTTACATTGAAATGCACATATTGTTAAATCAATACATGAAAATGAGCTGTTTTACTTTAGAAGACTATGTCATTCTTCTAGCTTTCCCTATGGGACTGCAGACCTAAAAACTACAATATATAATAGTATTAATAGGAAGCACTTGGGCACAATCTTCCAAAGCTTTTTAACCTTTCTTTACTCTCTAAGACTTTCAGAACAATAGCATTGAAGGATAGTTCGTCTCACGTAAAACACTACTCTACCACGGGTACGTGTGCTGAATCGAAAACTCAGTACTAGCAAACAGATTAAATTCTGATAATATTCTAGATCAGTGGTCACCAACCTTTATGGCTTGGTGGTCCAGCGAGAGGAGAGAGGAACTGGGCCACTAAGCCACAATTGGGCTGTGGCCTGTTTGGAACTGGACGAGTGGCAGGCTCGCACACGCATCCCATTCAAGTAGCACGAGCAACAGGCCAGCACGTGTGTGCAGCTCAAATAGCGCAAGGGTGGGCTGTTGAGCTGTGTGCAACATGCGCACTAGTCAAGCTGTGCATATAAATCAGCCTGCCATTCACAGTGTTTGGTTCAAAACAGGCCACAGACCTGTCATGGGCTGTGGCCTGGAGGTCCCTATTCTAGGTTGTTTTTGTGAGAATTCAGACTGCCATTTTTGTCAGGCACAATTCCTTCTGCTCCTTATATGAGGAATTCTGACAAGCATGTTGGTGCTTGTTTGAAGGGGACTGAGTAAACAAACGTGTGAACATAACCAAGATCCTTAATGAATGTATCTTTCCTTTATGTATACTGAGAGTATTTACACCAAGACAAATTCCTTTTGTCTTGGTCAATCACACTTGACCAATAAAGTGTTCTGTTCTGTTCTATTCTTGTTGCATTGTCTTCAATATGCTATAAAACTGTTGAATTTCGTTCATCATCCAGTTAACAATGACAATCCATGAACTAATCCACTATTTCATACCTTAATTAAATTGCTTCATTTCACACAGCACACCGAATCTTTTGGCTTTGAAAAAAACCTTTTACCTAAATTTACTAATTTGCAACTCAGGGGTTGCATCTGTACAAGCAGACTTTTCATGACCGATTCAAGTCAGTTGCCTCGGTTTGCCTTAACGATAAAGTAACAAGCGCACGAATATGCGTCGTGGAGTACTTCAGTCTATTTTTCCTGGCGACTTGTGGATTAACGTGCTGTGCAGATGCAGGAAACTGGATCAATTCAGTGAGCCGTGGTGCCGTTTATCATGGGTTACCATTCCACGTAAAGACGGGGCCGATCATCAACTGTACAAGAAAACATAATTCTTGCTCGTTATAATAAACTCAATATTTTAGGAAGCCATTCGAAAACCACCTTCATCTCGGCTCGGGACTATTCTCCGCAAGGTAAGGTTGTGCCACGTGACCGCTCGTACCCAGACTCCAGAAGAAGGGGCGTGGCTACCGCCCTTTCTTGAGCTGCTACATGATGCACTTTCTTCCTCCGACGTGCGTAAGCAGTTCGGCTTCCTGTCGCGTTTGCGCCGGGACACGTGACAGGCAGAGACGGCGGCCGGCCCGGCTCACAGTCCGCGTGTAGCGTTCGCTTCTGGCTTGCCGCCCCCTTCCTTCCTTCCTTCCTTCCTTCTCTTTCTCTCCCTCCTTCGAAGCTGACGCCGCGGCCTCAGGCTGGGCACGCGGGAAGCGGGCAGGTACCTCGCGGGGGGGGGGGGGGGGGGGGGGGNNNGGGGGGGGGGGGGGGAGGGAGGGTGGTCGGTGGAGGGTCAGGAGCGCCGGTACGAGGCGGATGGCGCGAGTTTCGGCCTAGACAGGAGGAGTTGGGTGAAGGAAAGCCTTCAGGAGTCCGGCCAAAGCTGGCCTTGAAGGTGCTGCGGTCGGGTGGCCTGAGGAGGGCCAGTGGCGGAGCGGAGACTCTTGATTGTCTGAGGAGACGCCAGCCATGCTTGAACGGGGTGGGTCGGCAGGCGCGACGCTGCCGGCTGAGCTCCTCGGGGTCGCTGGCGGGGGGTGGGGGTGGTGGGGGTGGGGGTCTGGAAGCGACCCCGAAAGCTTCAGTTGCGGCTGGTGGGGCCCTCCTGTCTCGGGAGTGGCTTCTCGGGGAAGGGGGCTTAAGGTGCCCCCGCTGTGGCGGCTGCTTTCCGTGGTGCGCCTCTGTGTAGGAAGGAGGTGATGCTGCGGAACCCGGGCGGGCGGAGACAGAAAAGCAAGCGCGTTGGGGATGGCGCGGAAATGTGCTTCCCAAATGCCAGACAAAAGCCTCGGGCTGATCGAAAGCGCCCGCGGGTTCGCTTAGCCCCAGTGTCGTCTTTACCCCGAACACAAGGGCCCAGAGACGCTCTCCAAAACCTCAGAAAGGGCAAGAAAATACTGCTTTCTTTTCTGCACGCGATTGTCTTCTGGGGCCTCCCTCCTCCCGGTACTTGGAGATAGTAATCTTTAACATGGAGGCCCCGTTGAATCGTTGCTGATGGTTGCCTGGCGGGATCGTGGAAGAAAAGGATTTCCCGGCTGTTTCGTAACTCAAAAAGTCACCCAAATCAGGCATTAAGGGGGGGGGGGATCAAAATAACTGCAATAGAATGGTAGAATAGCTTTATTTTTCTGTTTATGGTCCCTTTCGAGCATTTATGCTTGATTTAAGGGCTTACATTAGGAGGAATGGGACCTTTTTTCCCCCTTCGTTACTATTTAAAATTATTGGGATTTTTTTTTTGCCAATTGAGTTCAAATGTCTGCTATTAGCAACTCTTGATTCTTCTATATATTTTTTAGAATTGAGGGTTCATATACGTTTTTTTTTCCACAGCAATGCTTGTTTTATATTTTCTGTTCTTAGGGCTTTATAAATAGTTTGTCCTTAAGTGTCTGTTTCCAATAATACCCTGGGTTTTATTGTAATTCTTTTAACCCTTCTTTGGAACAGTATCCTGCTATTCAATCCAAAAGTAATAAAAAGTTTCCTTGCTTTTTGGTCGTGCTAATATGATCTTTTTTTAAAAAAATGGGTGTTTGGAAACATATCACATAAAAAGCTTACAAAACAATTGAAGAAGGGGGGAGCTTTCAAAGAAGGAAGAGCAGGTCCCATAGATTAATTTTTAGATGAAAAGAATTTGGTCTTGACTGAAATGTAAAGAAAAATAGAGTTAGAAGGTGTAGTTTTATTTGGTCCTCTATCATAGAATATTGGGTGTATGTAGAAATCCCACAAATATATATAACTAAATATCTGCAGGGTTTTTTCCCCCTGAGATACAAAATATCAGAGCTTGGAAATAATTGGACCACTTCATGAGAGATAGCTGGATTGCCTGCAACAAATAATTATTTAATATGGATGAGTTCATGTACTCAAACAGACTGCAAGATTTGAAAAATCTGTTGTTTCATGGCAAAGCTATTCATATTAAGTGAGTATATTGGGATGAGGAGTCAGTTCTACAAAGAGTTTTAGTTAAAGGTCTGAAAGTGAAGTTGGAGGAGAGAGGGGAGTCAAATAAGTTGCTGAGTTTGAAGAATTTACAGCTTATCTTTAATTTACCATTTTTGAAAGATGGTAAATGAAGGCATCTGGCTTCTTCTCTTCATCCCATTTCATCCTCTGCATTAATTTCATTTGCTGTCTTCGTGTAATTTATTTTTCAATTTATTTCAGTATAAATCCTCCTTCCCTACCAGATCTCTCTATCTGGGAAAACATAGAAGCAAATAGTTCCCTGCCCCCTCTGCCCCACCATGACTAAATGTTGTGTGCTGAGTCATAAGGAGATTTTCACTGTGGTGCCTCCTATTTTTCTAGTAGCCTCTAATTGTTTTTCATTTGAAAAAAGTATTGTCCAAGATATTGTAGATAAAAGTTCATACTAGATTTCATTTATTCTGTTTCATATATTCTTCTGTTTTCATAGGGAACCATAGCAATTTTATTTATGAAATCAATCTGAGAAACTCTTTGGCTGATCTTTAACATATCCTACACCACAGAAATATGGAATTAAATTGTCACCTTTCTTGATTAATATAATGTCTTTTTAAGCCCATATTAGCATAATCCTAGATTTACATTTCATCCTTTCTTTCCTGGAATTAAGTAAAGTTTATGTGTGTGGATTTCCAGTCCTGTTTATAAAGCAATGTTATCAAATGTGTGTAGCCACATAATTGTTCATTGTAGATTAATTTACAGGTTGCATTCTTAAGGGATTTTGCTGTCAGCTTGGGTGTGTATAACTACTTTTAATTTATGTTTTGATAATTTTTCTGACTATAGATAGGCAGTTTTCCATCATGGACTGGCAGCCAGATGAACAGGGCCTCCAACAAGTTCTTCAGTTACTCAAAGATTCCCAGTCTCCAAACACAGCAACCCAGCGTATTGTGCAAGATGTATCCTTGAAATAATTAGCATTGCTACAGCATTGCTTGAGATTTAAAAAGAGAACAAAATGCAGTTCTCATTTGCAATGAACCTAAAGAATAGAGGGAGAAAAATGATATGCCACATTGGGGAATATAGGTAATCCTTGATTTATCACCATTTGTTTAGTGACTGTTCAAAGTTACAATGGAACTGAAAAAAATGATCTATGACCGTTTTTCACACTCAGGGCCGTTCTAGCATCCCCATGATCATATGATCAAAATTTGGGCACTTGGCAACTGATATGTATTTATGACAGTTACACTATCCCAGATCATGTGATCACTATTTGTAATCTTCCCAGTTGGCTTCTGATAAGCTCAGTTGCATGATTCCCTTAACTGCAGTGATCTACTTAACAATTGTGGCAAAAAAGGTAATAAAATGGAGCAAAACTCAATAAGTGCCTCAATAATTCAATAAGTGCATTCCAACAGCAATGGAAATTTTGGGCTCAGTTGTGGTTGTAAGTTGAGGACTATCTGTAATTACTAATGAGATAAACAGTTTATTAACTTTCCCAACATATTATTTTTCCAGATATTTGGGGCTGCAATATCAGAAGCTCCTACTCTAAAACAGTGCTAGCCGAAAACAAATCTGAAAGCAGTTCTTCTGGCAGTGTCTTATTGTAGTTTTTTGTAATGGGCTGGCTGGGGGATTATGGATCTTGCATTCCAGCATATCTGGCAAACACCAGGTGGAAAAAAGCTGTTGTCATAAGGCAATATGGTCTTATTGTGGCTGGAAAAAAGGCTTTTGGAGACTTAGTTCGAACATAGTAAGAATGAATTCTTAACTAATGCTACAGAAACTGAAACAGCTCAACCAGTTCCCTGATTTCAATAACTATTTGATATTTGTTCTGACACGGCTGAAATCTGAGGGTATGTCTATTAAATCTATTAGAACACAAATTTTAAAAAGCTCTGTATTATCTGTATAGTATTAGGATAAAACATCTTATTTATAATGTCTGCTTAAATTAATTGGCCATTAGAATATTGGGAAAATTAGATTTTGACTTAAGGCATGTTTAGCTTCTGAATAATGTTGGAAAACTGCCTGATTTAACAGCTCAAAGGAGATTGCCCTTTTGATGCATGACTGATAAATTTGGTGCTCTGTATGGCTTAGAAAGCAAAGGAGGATTTCAGGAATCAAAAATCTAGCTTCCTTTGTTTTGTTTAATGCTGCTCCATTGGAGCTATGCTCCTCCTTCAAAATGGTACAGCAAGGTTTAATAGGCTGAGCTTTTGAAAAGAGGTCCAATGAAAGAATCCAGAATAAGGTAAGAGGACAAGCGTATTGTAAACATATAAATTAACTTGCAAGAGATCCTATAGATAAAGGTGTTTTGTGACTGATGATCCAAGGTCTGTAGTGTCCTGGTTTTTAAGTATACTAAAATGATTGAGTTGTTTGGATCTTTATAATAATTTGTAATAAGCCATTGTTTGTACGAGAAACTAGTGAGACTCCTGAGTGAAATAACTAATAATTATATTTTTACCTTTCCCCCCCCTTAAAGTTTTTAGCAGTTTTGTTGGATGACTTTGGAACAAAGAATCATTTAATTCTACTCACAAGATTTACTGGTATATTAAAATGCTTTCATTTATTTTGTGAAAGCTGGGGTTCATATAGCCCTTACAGTCACCCAACCTTACAATGTTTTTAAACAAAATTTAATTTACGAAAAGGCTAATATTAAGTTTTCATTTTTGGTATCAAGGCAGTAGTGTTTACCCCATCAGTTATAGAACTTTGGTACACTGAAATTAAAAAAAAATACTGTGTTGAATAATCCATGCATCTTGATTTTTTAAATTTTAATTGAAGTACTATGCTCTTTAGCATTGCTCTGAATTATAGGCTAATAAATATAGTATGAAAAACACAAATAGAATTTGATAGTCTAGTTCAGTACATCAGTGGTACTGCCAAATTTCTTAAAACCTGGAAGTGTATTTATCACATAAGACTAAAGGAAGTACATGAATGTTGAGTTGCATTGTAGAGCCAAAATACAATCATGCTGCTAAATTTGTTGGCTGAATGGGAGATCAGACTGTGACCCTTTTCAACACAGTTTGGTTAATGCACTTTCTCCAGTTACAGCAGGAACAGATGTTAGAGTCCAAAGATAGTTTTGCAGTCCAAAGTATATGATAAAATTCTATGTGCAAACTCTTATGGATGTCTTTAAGACATTCACAAGGAAGGTAATAAGATGCATATGCATACATAAGCCGCATTACTTATTTGATATACATAACTTCGTTGTATGACAATCAGCCAATTGTTGAATTCAATTTTTTCGGTGTCCTTATTTATATCACTTTTATTTCTGGCTTTTTGTATGTTATGATATGAAATGTCTCTGTAATTTTCTGTAACATATCATAAAATTTTAGTTGTAATCCAACTGATCTCTTTAAAACAGATGAACCTACCCGTTCTCTGAGTGGCTTGATCCTGAAGAACAATGTGAAAGCTCACTACCAGAGTTTTCCCCAGCCTGTTGCTGAATTTATTAAGCAAGAGTGTCTTAATAACATAGGAGATGCTTCTTCTCTTATAAGAGCTACAATTGGTGAGTAGCTGTAAGAAGCTGAGGACGAATCACTAACTACAATGAATCTGTGCAGTGTTTTGGATCTGAAACGAGCTCAGGAGCACATTGGAATGTGAAAATAGTATCTGCCTGCAACTCTGAGCAGCAGTGTTCCCCCCCAAACACACCCATTGTATTGAAACTGTAAATAGCAGCTATGCATACCAATACTGGTTAGAGCAGGGGTCTTCAAACTTTACAGATTTAAGACTTGTGGACCTCAAGTCCCAGACTTCCTCCTCCAGGCATGTTAGCTCAGGAATTCTGGGAGTTGAATCCACAAATTTTAAACTTGCTAAGTTTGAAGACCCTTAGGTTAGAGAGACATAGGTACTTTGAAAGAGTTTCAGACAGATGCTACTTTCTCCTGTATACTCCCAGCCTTTTAAACATTATTTCTGAAGAGCTGCTCTTTGTTATTATGAAGGAAGGGTTATACTATGTCTTTTCTAAATTAGTGCCATGAAAGTGTTTTAATCAGAAGCAGAATTGTTAAATAAGATGCTTTAACTTATACTTGTCAGCTAACAGTGTAAATTGGAACTTGTATACCTCCCTTTGTATATGGGGAGACTTGTTAAAAATAGGTGGCAGGGTTCATCAAACATTAAGCAAGTGGACTTGTATAAACTGGATTTGTTGGTATAGACCTTAGTCATAGTATATAGTATCGCTTTAAGGGCAAAAAAATATAACTTAAACTGTAAAAGTTTCATTTACTCCAATTGTGGCTCTACAAAAATTAAAGTGTAGCATAAAGGATTTGCACAGTTTGTTTTAACTACCTATAAATAATAGTTCCTCCTAATATGTCTCAGTGGCTTTAAGAGTCAGCATGTTTTCTGTTAGATTAGTGGGGAATCAACAGATCTGTGCTCCAGTGAAAAATAGGGAACAGAAACATTGGGTCTCAAATAGAAATTTCATTTTTATAGCAAACATTATAAAATCAAACTTCTTACGACTTCCGGTTTGAGCTTCTTCAGCGACAGACCAAAACCTTGTCTCTCCAAGGCTTCGATCCATGCTCGCTGCTGGAGCGCTCTGAGCCGGCTGGAGTTGGGGCTAAGCCATCCCATAGAAGTGGTGAAGAGGGGGGAGATTGCCTGCAGGGTTGAGGAAAGCCGCATCTGTCCTCCCCAGCTGGCCATTACTCCCTTTCCCGAAGGCGGTTGTAGCGGTGGTC